>JAIPMN010004310.1:4701-16589 GCA_020650975.1 Apostichopus californicus | reverse complement strand
GGGTGTTTGGGGTCCTTCTGTAATGTGATTAACTCACCCATATCAGGGATGCTACTTCCCTTTATGAATAATACACCAATGTGCTCATATAAAAGTGCTAATATAAAAAAATCTTTAAAATAGAACACTGAAAATAATTTGGAGTTGTCATGGCTTTTGCAGTGTCCATTTCTTGCCCTTCATTCTTCAAACTCTATCTCATCCAGTCTTTAGATCTTGTAGTTACACTCACCCCTTTTGGAATGATGTGTCCTCCAAGTTCGATATCCAGGTCTTGCACCTTAGCAGCCCAGGGTATCAGGGTACTTAACCGCAGACTCTCATTCAAAACTTGCTGTAAATATCTAGTTTTGGGAAGTTAATTGAAAACAAACAAAATAATAAAGTTGATATCATCCTGTCATTACTACTGATAACATTAGACCTTATGTCTAATATGTTAAATGAGAATATTATGAGCACTGGATAATAAAGAGATAATCTCACTTGATTAAATTTATTATTGATTACTAAAATGGAAGTGAAGTTGTTGCATGCTCCACGTCCATCCAGAGAAGTTGTAAGTGTATGATATCTGCAATACCTTCTCAGTTCCCAATTTATTTTGATTTTTCTAACAAACCTCATTGGTGCACCAACCAACCCTCCTCACTCCACCCTCCCAGACCTTACCCCGTAACAGCCCCTACCAAACAAGACAAAACTAGTCGAGACTTAACTAAGTCTAAACAAGACTAAACTAAGTTTAGACTAAACTAAGTTTCCTTCATTATACAGAAGTCATACTTGAGATCAATATACAGATATTATCTGACACTCTTTACATACAGTACAGTAAAATATCACACTCTTTTTAAATGGCTTGTTTGGTGTGTAAGAACACATTTTCAACTCACTTCAGTTTGCTAATATCCTCATGGGAAACAGATTCTTTATTGCCTATGACTTTCGATATTTCTTGGTATAATTTCTCCTCGACGTCATCGTGAGTTGCGATGAAATATAACGTCCAGGCGAGAACTGCCAAATTAAAAGATAAGCACCTAAGTTTGATACTAATTTTTTAGTTCTCATAAATGCTACAAGAATGATTAAAATAATAAAATGTGTCTGAAATCAGATTTCTAACAATACAGATATCATTCTGTCATTTGCCAAAAAATATGCCATGAACTTTGTTATCAGGAGATTCCTAGCTGATATTGGGGCTGAAATTATGGTCAATAACTACTGAGGTCAATTTATACCTTTCTTGACAAACAAAAAGAAAAGAAACACTTATAGGCCTTACAAAGAACTTTGCTCAAATATTAAACTAAGGTGAATCTCATGAAAAGTGTAATATGGTCATAAAAGGCAACTTCCAACTGATTTAAGCCCCACTAACCCTGAAAGGTTTTAACCTTCCTTTATATGATTAATCACTAAAATGTTACAGTACCATTTTGTAGCAGCAGTGAAACAAAAGAACTGATAAACGTGCATAATTATACTCACGATATCCTGAAGTATGGAAACCCTCTACCATAATACTCATGGCCTCTGATACCATTGTAGCATCCGAGTATGTAGAACTGTTCTCCAAAATTACATCAATGAAAGCTTTCTGTTTGCTCTTGGGAGGGTTGGCCTGCCTCTCCTTGACTGCTTCCTTTATCATCTTTTTCAGCTCCTTAAGAGCTTGTATTGAAAACAGGTTGAGAAAAGCAACAAAAAGTCTTATAGAACAGAAGAATCAGTTGACTGTGTTCTACATCAAACTTATTAATTGCCTACTTTTGCTTGATTAAAACAAATGTAGATTATTTACCAACAAACAAATTGCTACTTTTGGCTCCCCCATTAAAGGTACAGTATGTGGAAAGCTGATACTGTATTCCTTCAAATGATTCTCTTTTGGTTCTGGTCAGTGAGTAGTCTCTAACAGTTAAGAATATGCTAAGGTCTTTTCTACATCAGCTTTACTAAGCTGGGCCTATATCATATTTTGAGCATCATTAAGCCAAAGATGCTTAAATTTCGTCATGTTTTTCTTTATTTATTACACATGTTTATTTTTCTGTATAGGAGATGGATTAGCAAATGATGAATATAAAATATTGAATTTCTTAACATGACCTATGCGGTTTGTGTGTCAACACTGTTAATAATCCACCTTCAAAGTACGAAAGGAAACAGGGACAAAGTAGCATATTTCAGATCCTGGTGGCATTAGGACATCACAGCTTTATAAACATTGCAGTTACTAGGCCTGACTTTTAAACTAAGATATCTTCCAAATGGAGAAAGATTTGACTTAAATGTTCCGGGAAGTTCAGATAATAAAGCTAAAAGATCTTTGAGTCTGTGTCTCCTTCATGCATGGGGCATGTGAAGACTTCGAAATAAGGACAACTGTCCTTGTAATCTCAGATGCAAGTATTGGACTAACCTTCATCTACTTTCTTCATGTTCTCACTTCCCTCTTGTGCAAGCTCTCCTCCCACCCTAGCCTCCATCTCATGCCAACACTACCAACAAGAAAAGGGAAGGGGAAGTTAACTATCATCATACAGATACATTTGTCTATTTCATAAAAACTAATGAACGAAAAGAAAGGAAATAGAATATCTTTCAAATTTTAAATTTTCTGTAAGTAAATGAACGACAGAAAAATGACTGAAACTTGTAAACAAACTGAAACGGCACAAACAAATTTTCGTTGCTGCTTCCATGCTTTGTTTTTTTTCAACAAATTTCTATATTCAAAATAAACTAAAACTGTTAGCAAACTGCTTATCCACTAGAGAGCCTGTGTAGGAGAATGTGTAAAAGTAAGTTAGCCTGACGTTTCGATCCTAGCAGGATCTTCTTCAAAGGCTAAATGACAAGTAACAGTAACAGATGAGACAAAAACATGCACAGAATACAGACAGATTAATGAGCATGGTGAGCACCATTCAGGCCTACTTAATTTTACACAAATTTCTATATTCAACTTTAATATATTAGGACTCCATCGGTGAAATTACAACTTTGGATAAGACGATGAATTGCACTTACAATTTCATAGTTACGTTTCAGTTCGTAACATTTACGGTCATCCTTGAAGTCATTGCCAAAGGCTGCTTGGGCGAGTGCCTTAATGGTGAGGGCAAGACTATATTGGCAGAGTGGAATGTGATCATCCTTAGGTGTGGAAGAAAGCTTCTTTACAACTTCCTGGCCCAACTAAAAAATTGAAAAAATGGAAAGAAAATAGACATTCTATAAATGCATGAAAAGATTCAAGTGGTAAATATATTTCTCTTTTTGTTTTTGGTGGGGTGGGGTGGGTTGGGGTGGGGTGGGGATGGAGTGCGGTGGGGATAGGAATGGGGGACAAAGTTGCCTCATGTTGCTTTTTAGCACTTTTATTGAAAATTGCTAACAAGGCCAGATGCTTTCAAGTAGCATAGTAAGGTAACACATATATGGTTGCATTTACAAACTCAACTCTCCTGTTGCCAAAATTCCAGGATTGGTAAGAAAAGGACACTGGTAAAAATGGTTTGGTCGTCACATGATCATTCTTTCCATGAATGATTTCCTGTTTCACCCATTCATAAGGTAATAGTCTTGGCACTCTGTAAATACAGGCAGGGTGGTTACTATAGCAACTACCTTTACCATGTCTGGTACTTCAAGTACATCACCAATGAACTAATACCTATCCATGGACCTTTGTTTACACATGAGATGTCTTGTTCTTAGACTGAAGGGTGCTTATTAATGTCTTGGCACTCTGTAAATACAGGCAGGGTGGTTACTATAGCAACTATCTTTACCATGTCTGGTACTTCAAGTACATCACCAATGAACTCATACCTATCCATGGACCTTTGTTTACACATGAGATACTTGTGTTCTTAGACTAAAGGGTGCTTATTAATTTATCTGCTTGAGTGACTACAGCTGCTTCCA
Organism: Apostichopus californicus; assembly: GCA_020650975.1. NCBI lineage: Eukaryota > Metazoa > Echinodermata > Holothuroidea > Aspidochirotida > Stichopodidae > Apostichopus > Apostichopus californicus. The sequence goes on along the minus strand of JAIPMN010004310.1, from coordinate 12,647 downwards.
ATTGATCTACCTGAGTGAGTGTACGGTTCTTCCAAAGCCACTAATGGGGAAGTACACAAAATGACTATAAATATTCTACAAATGTCACCGTTTGTTTCTTAACACTAATGGAAAAAGCATCAAGCACGCCTTTGCAAGTGTTGTCCACTACCTTAAATCGGCAATTTAATTCTTATGACTTCTCCGAGTACCACTTAAGGGTTTACGAATCACTCAGCAATTTTAAAGTTTAGAATTCTAGTCCTCAGAACATACAGTAAATAGTGCACTTCAGCTCACAAAAAACGGCAACAGATCTTTGCACAATGTAAATTGCAATGTCGCCCTAGATTATTCCTGGTTCTCCGAAATTTCCCCTCACCTAAACCCCTCCAACCGGACAACAGAGCAAATTCCAGATGAAAGTATTATTGTAGTACAAACCAGTGCACCAAAATATCCCCTCATGAACAAAATGTTTTCAGTGTTTTACCTGGCTGAAGGTAATACAGAATTGATCAAGATTATCATGAGCCAAGACAGGGTTCATCAAGGCCCTCCTCTTGCGGCCCTCCACACCATTGGTAAACCTGATGCCATCTGATCCCACGATTGGTTCATAGACACTGAACAATTCAGCTGTGGAAAAGACAACAGCATCAATTAGAACTTTCCGTTCACATATTACATTGATCTTGGCCTCAAAATAATACCTATCACCACATTCTTAAATTGAGCAAATAGCACTATGGGAATTTAATTTGTTACACATAATTATCAAATGGCAGGTGATGTGATTTTATCACATACAGCCCACACAAGCATGCAATCACATCGTGAAGACGACTCATTAAATTACCTACGAGAAGATACAGTACTGTATGTACTATGTAATGGAATGAATACGCTTTAAAGTTCAACGTCACATAACAGTCACTGAGGCTCACATTTCCACATGCATTTTACTGCCACAATTAAAGCATTATACTGCCTTCTTGAGACATTATTTAAATGTCTATTGAAACTTTCTTTTTAATGTCTGCCAATAATTTTGAGGTTCAGAGTCTCTAGGAAAGTACTTTTGGAAAACTTCCAGCAATTTCTAGCGCGTCAAAATTTTGGGGCCGATACTGATGACTGGTTAAGAACAAAGCCCTACAACAATAAATGGTAATACCCTTTCTGAAGGGCACACTTACCTGGTCTGTCAAAAACTCCTTTGAGATCGCTGAGTAGATCCGGGGATGCAACACTGACGGTAAATTTGGGTCCATACCAGAAAGAGGCGATCGGTCCGTGGTCTGCGTGCAACTTGGCAAGAAACTCATGCAGACTCCCAGCAGCAGCTATGTCAGGAAAGTTACCTTCCCTACAAGAAAATATATATTGGAGATAATGTAGTATGTAAGAATAGTGAAGACCAACAGTTAGGCTCTGGCATTACAATTTTGTAATATACCTCCCCCCCCCTCCATACCCTCCCCCCCCTCTCTCCCTTGGTTGGGAGGTGGAACAGCAATTATTTAACATAACAGAATTCCTTACAAGAGTATGGAACAATTATGCATATCATGTAAGATATGATGAGAGACAAAATAATGCAGAGACATCGAAGAACAATAGATTTGATAACTGGAAGAAAAAAAACAATATTTGGCTCTATCTGCTTTGTGAAGTATCAATTAATTAACATGTCTACTTCTGTCTTCAACCAGTAACTCATTTACTGGATTCAGTCTCATATTACATTTTATAACCCATACAATCACACAAAAATATATTTATATTAAATTAGTATGTTATGCTCAGTTGTCTAAGCAGCAGGGTAGCTTTGAGTGATTGAGAAGGAAAACCCTCCCAGAAGTCAGCCCCCAATTCTTATGCATATATGCAAAGAAGGCTACATCTATGATGGTCATTATATTTTATAGGAATTTAACTATCTAGTATCTCCTCAAGAATTTAAAACTTATAATTCATATAACCATTGTAGTAGTTAGTAGTGATGCCAGTCTCTGTTCAAGCATGTTGATGGAGAGAAAAGTAACACGACAAACATAATCAGTCGCTTTTAGCACAGAAACTCATTCTACTTTTGTTTCGTTTTTATTTTCAATCATCATATGTACTTACTTTGAATCGCTTGGATCAAGTCCAGGTATTGTGCTCACTTTTGCTGACCCCTGCAAAGAAGATAGAAAACAGTTCCAAATTGAAAAAAGGAAAAACGATGGTTTCTTCCTAAATTGCATAAAATCATGCTCATTTCTACTTTATATAAGGAAAGCTGTTTTGGTCTGATTTTTAATAATAAATACATTTATCATGTACCAAAATCCGCAATACAATAACTGCTCATGGTACTTGAACAATCAAAATAAGATCTGAAAAGATGAGTCTTAAAAGTTGCCTATCAGAAGAATTTTTAACCCAGGTGGATGTTGGCTTTGTTCTTGCTGAGATGTATTTCTTCTTCCATCATTTACTCAGAGGTATATGTTCCTAACTCAGCTTGGTTCTATTCAAATCAAGCACTAATTAATTTGGTAGCAAAAATGTAGCTATAATTCATAGTAGTTTTTGAACCCAAAGTGATATAATATTTAAGTGTAAATTTTATGAGCATGGAAATGAAGAAACATCAAACTTGCTGCCAAGACTACGAAAATGAATGTTAAAGTGAACATACTTTTACTTGCGACAGCTTATATCTGAGTATTCACAGGAGAGGAAAGTGATACCACTGTTGAATAAACGAGTTTCAAACAATGGTTTGTCTTAATTGATGAACAATATACTCACAGGATAGAAGTAAATCACAGCAATAAGTAGAAATGTGACAAATGCCACAGCAAACATGCCAAATGCAATTAGCATCCTGATGATTAGTTTTGTTTTGCTGTCAGGAGAAATAGGTTGGAGGAAGAAACCTGAAAATAAATCAGAAAGAAAACATACTGTATACTTTCTCATGCTTCAGAGCTATGCTACATTTGGTACTTTGTTTTATATTGATAAATGCCAGAAGTCCTTTCATCTCAAATCTTGTTTCCTGTCCTACAGTTGTTAATATAACAATCAAAGTGGCTATTTTGACGACGAGTCGTAAGAATAATTGCCGATTACGCATGCGCAGTTGCTATTTTAAGACCAGGAGTACTATTTTTACGACCATGAGTAACAATAATTTCCAGTTAGGGTTAGGGTTAGGGATAGGATTAGGATTAGGGGTTAGGTTTAGGGTTATCCCTACTACACGCACAGTTGCTTTATTTACTTTACTGCACATGAATTCGCCGATGTCGTAAGAATAGTTTATAGATAATTGTTACGACTAGTCGTAAGAATAGCCACGGCCTATAACAATACTGTGGTAAATTTGGTCGCAGTAGCTTGCCAATGACTTATTAATATTATACTATTTATAGATTGAATAAGCATTGGCCTCGGACTAGGTCGTGGGCTAGGTCTAACTCAAGTCTAAAACTACTGTTAGTCATACCTGAGGTACTTAGGGAGTTGTGTTCTAACTCTCGGGGCATACAGTATTTACGCCTAATAGGCTACTGTTATCTGGCAATAGAGCTGGGTTTAATTACGCTAGCCTACCTAGGCATTTAATCCTACTCTAAAGTTATGCACAACGTTAGGCCTAACGGAGTATGGGTCTGGCACATACTGAAATGGTGATAATATACCTTTCGGTTTTGCTGGAAACCTTGAGTGAAGAAATTCAGTAGAATAAGTCTATTTTCGTATGAATTATCATTCAATTACGGCTCCTCGTGCATTTTCTTCGTGTAATTGAGAAAATCAATTGAAGCTGACTGGGCTAAATTGAAGTCATATGGATGTGTTTCAGAAAGTGCATTTTTGTCAACATAGCATTTAGACTACGTGGTTAATGTATAAACATACGTAACTTGACAATAAATTGCTTAGCAGACGATCAGCTTGATCAAGTCTATAAAGATGGCGCTGTTTAAATATATAATTTAGAAGAGTAATTTACATATGTTTTAAAAAAGACTTCGGCTTCTTAGTTAGAACTTATGTGAGGGAGATAGATCTGAACTTGCAGCTTCCGTATCAAATCGCTGATAAAAATATCCAGAATTTGAAACTCAAGTGAGGAGTATCATGTCACCATTTTATCGCACAAAAGAACTATTTCACTCTGTATGAACTCTGCATGATAGGAAGACAATTGCCAACTATTGTCAAAATTTTATTCATTGTAGAGAATAATTAAGGTTTGGGTATTGACATCAGAACTGCGCGCTGCTTAGAAATATGAACAATGGGTGATTGTCTCAAACCGGCCAAGGGGTTATGATTTAGATCGAGTATATGGTCATATACAATACCTCCTATGTTGAGGAACAAAACCGATAACAGAAAGATCCGAACGTTTGAAGAACAGTTAACTGTTGATTACGTAAGATAAAGTACTGATTATAGCTAAGCATATATTTGATCTATGATGTGGGAATACTGTCAAACTTAAATTAGAAAAGTTGCAGCTAAGAAACACTGCTGAAAGCAAATAGAAGTAAAACCACGGGATTAAGTTTTTCCTTTATCTGCTTGTTTGAGGTCCTTTCAACACTGAAATATTATTCATTCGAAGGAGGAGTGTCGTATAAATCCTGATTCTTAACGGTTAAAGGTAAGTTTCTACAATTCGAAACCTGTATAGTACGTAGCCTATAACAAATAAAGGGATGATAAATTGAAGCAACCAGGGGTATCGTTTAAATTGCTAACAAAGTTCGCAGAAATATTGCCGTTGCCGAAGGACACTGTCTGTCTTCGTCTCCGCCAAAACGCCGGAGGTTCACTTAATAAATGTTATGTAAATTATGATATATGAAAAAATATGATATCAAAGCGTAGGCTATTCCGTCCGTGGAAATACGTAAATTAAAGTTGGAAGGTTAAAGTGTTGTGAATATTTTAGAATAGCTATATATAGCTAGTACAGTTTCAGAATCACATATTAGTGTCGATAATAGTACTGCGTGCAACTGAGTAATAAGGTTTGGGGAAGAAGTTATGGCATTAACCTGGCAATGGCCTATTTTTCTCACGTATATACTCATTTAGTATAGATATTTTTCTTTGTAAGTCAAAATTTTGAGATAAAAGTCATACGTTTGAGATTTGGGGACATCCCCCCCCCCCGCCCCTATGTCCCTATTAAGCCACCGTATGAGAGGAATTATAGGCCTTTATACAACACCTAATTATATTCCGGCCATTTGATTGGTTAATTGGTCTTCGATTGCATGCAAAATCCACTCTATTGCACTCTATGAAATAGAACCATGGGTTATACTTTTTTGATAGCACTTTTTTCAATGGTAAGAGAGCAGAGAAACCTGTCTGTTCAAAACAATATGTTGCATGAGTGCATTTTACATCCAATTATATCCAAATTTGACGGTGTTGTATAAAACAAATAATGAATGGTTTCCATTCGTGCATTAGTGCAAATATTTCATTCGTTGAAAGATGTAATTTGTTCCATTCAACTCGGCTGCGCCTCGTTGAATGGAACATTCCATCTTTCAACTCATGAAATATTTGCACTATTGCACTCATAACCATTCATTATGTGTATAATATATCATTAAGGGGCTATTACACGTTCATTGGTGACAGGTAACTTATTATACCGCCGAAGAAGAAGGGATTTGATACGGAATAAACATGATCAAAATTTACGGAACACCATAATGGCCACAACTGAAAATAAACGATGATAATGTTAACGTTTACTATGATAATGTAAACGTGGCGTTTAATAGCCACGACGGACTTCCGAGTGCCGGAAGGTTCCTAAATGCTCCCATTGATACTTGAATTTCTGTTTAATTTCGACATTTATTTGTGCAAACAGGTTCGAATATTTCGTCTGTGGTTACCAATAGCAACCGAAGTGAGGAAAAGATGATGACGAAACATATGTTAATTATGCTGCTAATGATGTCAAATGTCATTTTCGTTACCAGTGACGACCATATTAAATTATGCATATTCAGCAAGCGAGAATTTACGTGTGTAAGAAAAGGAGAAGCTTTAACCGTCGTACCGCCTGATATCCCGAGCAACGTGACAAAGATATCAATTTCCAGACAAGAAATTCGTACCATTTATGACACAGATTTCTCAGGATTAGATGAACTGGTTGATTTACGTTTAGTTGAAAATGGAATCGAAGACATCGAAAATGGCGCCTTCAAAGATCTATTAAGCTTGCGTATTTTGTGGTTATATTCAAATTCGCTGACGTCACTCGGCCCTGATACGCTGAAAAGTAATGTTAATTTGATATCGCTGTGGGTCTCCAACAACCCAGGACTTACCCTGCCATCTTGTTCGCTATCCGGATTGACCAAACTTAAACATTTTAGTGCAGCACAAACTAGAATAAATTTCTCACGGAATCTTTTCATTGAACAAGATTGTCCAGATGGTGAAATTCCGACATCTTTCACGGAAATAAATGTTCTCGACTCTTTGACTCAAACCTTCGATGTGAGTCTTATGTCTCGTTTTGTTCAGTTGAGACGGTTGTCCATTGGCCAATGTGGAATTGATACAATACAAGCTAACCTCTCACTCCTGCCTTCGTACTCCATTGAGCTATTATTATTAAGACAATTTTCGGCAATATATTTCAATGGAAATACCATCGAAAATTTCACTAATTTAGAGCGAATTGATATCCAAGGTAGGTCTTTGTATTTTTTTCCAAAATATTTTTTGCAAAATAGTCACTTTCGAGGAGTCATAGCCATAACACAAACATCATTCACTCACCTCCCAGAAGATGCTTTTGTAGGGATACAATCTGTGCGTATTATAATTTTACGATGTGGTTTACGTATCATCCAACCAAATGCTTTCCGGTTGCTAAGCAACCTACAAGAAATTCACCTTAATAATAACAACTTGGTAACGGTGCCTCCAAATATGTTGGATTTACCCTTGATTCATATAAAGGAGATAAATTTACGTAAAAATCCGTTGGTTTGTGATTGCCCGCTTTTCAAGATGGTTATGTCGTTAGTAGAAACGACTGAACGATTAGTTCTTTCTGGACAATGTCAAAGGGCAAGTGATGATCAATTCATGAACATTACAGTTTACGCGGAGACTACTTCCACCTGCGGTGCAGACTCGTATCCCGTTACTGTGACAGAAATCGTAGCTGATACGGAAGCGATGAATACTGTGACGTCAAACCCTCAGTCTGAGAACGAAATAGAGTATTCTCCTAACAGCCGTTCGCCCAAAATTGGGACTGATGTACTCATGACAACACATAAAAGCGACGGAAGCCTTGAAACCCATGTCATGACGTCGACAGTGATCCCTACACACAAACGTAAAACACACCGACCAGACTTTGTTACAATGCGCTGGTTGACAAATTTGGACGATGGTTCAAAACAAACCCAAGAGACTCTTGGAGGAATAAACTCTAGAGCACAAGTGTGGCCTACTCCAGCAGCACATGACGTTACACTGGAGAGGATGGAACGTCTGATTGAGGTAGAGACATCATCACCGCTACCTAAGGGGCGTCGGCTTTCACCGGAGTCGGGGAAGCAGGACGCCGTAGCTAAATTCAAGTTAGGTTTACCAGCCAAAATAATATTGTATCTTTTCCTTGGTATTGCGTTTTCTGCTCTGGGGGTTATCGCATTTCTGCAATTGAAACTTTCAAAAGCCAGGAATCGAGTTGATGTGTCAAAAGAATTAACATGTATGGTCGATTTGGCACACGGTGGAGCTCATGAATAAACATGACGTATATATAACATGAGGTATAGCGGTTGATATCGTTAAGCAGCTGTATACCTTATGTGCGACTATTACGAACTAAACTCATTTTTTTGCCAGGAAAGTACTTTTGATTTTTTTTAGCAATGTTGAATATGCATTTGGGGGGGGGGGGG
>JAIPMN010004309.1:8679-35037 GCA_020650975.1 Apostichopus californicus | reverse complement strand
GAGATGATGGTTGAGCGGTCGGGTAGGATGCAGATCCTGGTGGCAATGACTGTGGTTGGCTCGTCTGATGCACCATGGTAGATGATGGTTGATTAATCTGTGTGGGAGGAGGAAGACCTCCAGGTGGTTGCACACTAGCGGGTAGAGGAGTTGTATTCTGTTGTGGGTTGAGGGTAGCAGCTTGATTCGTCTGCATGGCCGCTGCTGGGTGTTGTTGAGGCGCATTCATCGAACCGGGCAATACTTGATGTCCAGTTGGGATCTGCGGTGGTCTGTTTCCATGAGTTGCACCGGTCAGGTTCTCGTGTGGTAATGATGTCGGCTGCATGGTACGCATGACATTGGCAGCTGAATGTGGTAATTGAGGATTCGGCAAATGACTTGAGACGGGTGGCATCTGAGGAGTTTGAGAAGCCACTGGCCCTGCTTGTGAAGGAAAATGACCATACTGCATGGGTACTTGGGAGGGTAAAGGACCAGGTCCTTGACCCATTGAGCTTGGTACTCCAGTGCTACCAGATACCATGTACCCAGATGGAGTACCCGGAAGGGTGGAAGTCATATCCTTTCTTTCCCTTTTCCTATCTGGTGATGATTTAGGTTTCCAGAAGTCTGATAATTTTGGACCCTGTGGTACCTCAGGACCTGGAGCAACTGGTTTTGGTGCAAATGGTCTCTGGGGAGCTGAAATTTAAATAACAACAATGGGAGAGGATTCACAAATTCATACCAATTTTCAAGTTAATATGAGGCATACTGTTTAATACGACTTTAGGCGATTGTGTCAAAAGTAGGATGCTGAGGGGCCTGGCTAATCGTGCATCCATGCTGTGTTAAAATACTATAGCTATATCGCATCAAGCTTGTTTTTCTCCGAATAACATAGAAAGACTCCATAATGTGCATTACATGTCATTTTCAAAACATTGTTTTCTGTACATCTGCTGTAGAAAATTGACAATGGTGATACACAATATATAATTAAAATACTGCATCCAGAATCAAGTCATTAAACAAGTTTTGTGATCTTAATTTCACAAATTTAGTCATGTACAGTAAATTTTTGGTCTCAAGTATATTTCGAGAGACGGGCTACATTTTGGAACAACAGCCAGCTGCTGTCAGCAAAATTCCCTTCTTATCATGACCACAAATTTTCTGTAATTACATTTGGAATAGTTCTTCCGGTTGATTTCAATAAAAACAAAATATTGGTGGAGACAATGTCGACCTACCTCTTAAAGTACTGATCTTCTTACTGCGTTCTTTTTGAGAACCCTCGACTAATTCCTTCGTCTTCGCCAAGAGCTTTGAAACGGTGCCCTCCAGTTTCTTGTAAAAGTCAATCCCTTTCAGAGACTTGGCGATCAAATCATCGTAAACTGTGTAGGATGTAATTAGCTCTTGTATTTTTTCTTCCCTCCTGAAGGAATGACATTGGAAAATAAACAAAAGAGTGATTATTCATGGGAGGACAGAAATTAAATGTAAAAAAGGAAATTATTGCGTAACATATCTACGCTTTACTCAGAACATTTACATACTATCCTTCTCTTTCGACAACATGAATGTAAATATTCAAATTCTGCTCTCAGGGCATTTAAACTTTGGCCAATGATAAAACATATTTATATTGTTGTGGCTGAAGTCAATAATACTTAAAAAAACTTGAGAAGATTTGGTCAGTTTTGTGATTCAATTCATCTGCGAAATCTTCAGAATGGAAGAAATTATCATGTAACACATCTATGTTTATTTAGATCATGTTCATACAATATTTACTTTAACAAACATGTATGCAAATTCAGTAAACTTAAAACTTTGATCAAATATAATGCACATACATATTGCTAATGTGGTTTACTAATCATGACAAGTATTTCAACTTGCATGTTTCATAAGTTAGGATAAAGTTTGTCTGCAATGAATCTGATGTTGGTCTTGGCGATATAACTTATCTTTATGTAGACAAGGGTATAGACTTTACTTCATGCATCAAAGATAAATAATACTGGCCCAAAATATGCTAGACAGTCTTATAATGGTCACTAATGCTCAAACATACAGGTGACACAAGTTAACCCTCCCAATGTCTGATTCATTTAATTACCTGGGAGATTAAAACCTGCAGGAAATTTTTGGCCAATACCAAAGCCCTTCACTGAAACTTGATGCTAATATAACAATGAAATGTTTTGTGACAAGATATTTTACACACGAGGAGAAAACTATGTTTCAATCAAAATTAGCTGTTGTTAGTAACACAGTAACACACAAAATATCTCAAAAGAGAGAATTTTTTTATTAACAAACTGCTTATGTACTGTAAAAAGCCTGTGTAGGGAAAATGTATAAATTAAACAGCCTGACATTTTGATCCAAGTAAGATTTTCTTCAAAGACAAACTGTGTACCTTTGAAGAAGATCCTAGCAGGATAAAAAATGTAAACCAAATTATTTCCAAATAGTCTAGAAAGGTTTTTCATAATCAGACTTTTGTAAACTTACTTTTGTTTTGTGTCTGAGGTGACTTTCCTAGAATCGGCGTAGGATGCATTAGCGTCTGTTAGGGCTCGCAGGATGTTATCTTGAGCTCCTAAATTCTGTGATATGTAGGTGACCAGTGGTGAGTGTTTCTCAAGCTGTTTCTGAAAGAATGCCTGGTGGTGCAGGAAATGGAAAGTTACATTTTTTGGGGGGGCTTTAGTAATAATAAGAGAAATTAATTGCTATAACATGAACGGTTAAAATTTTGGTAACATAAGTAGCAAACTAGCAATTCACATTGCCCATTCAAATACACGTTTGTCATGGCTGTCGATATCTATGAATACTTATGTTGTGAAACTTGTAGTCAACCCTTCCCCTCAACCCCCTCAACCCTCTTAACATCCTCACTCCATCTATCACTTTACTTTCTCACAAAGAAGACCTTTAGGATAAAATGACTCAGACTGAGACTAATGATGCATGACAAATTCAACAAAGATAGAAATGAAATGTCAATGGTCACAATGTTTCTAGAAGATTTGGACATGATAGGTTAAAGGTTACCATTTCATAAGCTTTCCTGTTAGTGGGTCATCCTTGTACTTAGACATTAGTGTAACTTGGACATGAGATACCTTGAGAGACACGAGGTACCTTGAGAGACATAAGGTTACCATTCCATAAGCTTTCCTGTTAGTGGGTCATCCTTGTACTTGGACATGAGAGGTAACTTGGACATAAGGTACCTTGAGAGACATGAGGTACCTTGAGAGACATAAGGTTACCATTCCATAAGCTTTCCTGTTAGTGGGTCGCCCTTGTACTTGGACATGAGAGGTAACTTGACATGAGGTACCTTGAGAGACATGAGGTACCTTGAGAGACATAAGGTTACCATTCCATAAGCTTTCCTGTTAGTGAGTCACCCTTGTACTTGGACATGAGAGGTAACTTTGACATGAGGTACCTTGAGAGACATGAGGTACCTTGTAGGGACATGAGGTTACCATTCCATAAGCTTTCCTGTTAGTGAGTCACCCTTGTACTTGGACATGAGAGGTAACTTTGACATGAGGTACCTTGAGAGACATGAGGTACCTTGTAGGGACATGACGTTACCATTCCATAAGCTTTCCTGTTAGTGAGTCACCCTTGTACTTGGACATGAGAGGTAACTTGGACATGAGGTACCTTGAGAGACATGAGGTACCATGAGAGACATAAGTTTACCATTCCATAAGCTTTCCTGGTAGTGGGTCACCCTTTGTACTACAAGTAATTTGGACATGAGAGGTTAAAGGTCACACACCTGTAGGTTCCCTTGTTGTTGGGTCGCAATAGTATTTGTGACATCATCTTTCTGTATGCTTTCCCTTAGCTGCTGTTCCAGCTCTTTCCTTTGTTTCTTCATCTCATCAACTTTTACCAGTAGCCTCTTCAGGTTCGCCTCGGCGTCTTTATCAACAGACGCTACAGAGTAAGACGATAAAATATAAACATCTGATTAATCATAGCACATTATATTCGAAGTAAGTGCACAGGTAATCAAATCAACATCCATTCTAGATATTTTCTATCAAATGAAAGTGAATTAGAAAGCAATATTATGCTCCCCATTTTAATTTTACAAATTGCAGTTGGGCTAACTGAGGATTCCCCTTAAGCCTGGGAGTTGGAAAAGATAACATCACCACAAATGGCAGATGATGTCTCACTAAAGGGATGACTTACATTCTGCAGCTCTTAGAGACGGCAGGGCAGCTTGTATCTCCTCTATTGGGCACGCTAGGATCTTGATATTCTCCATATGTGTACCCATGGCTTTCCTCAGCTCTGTGTTGGACTGGCTGGCTTTGGAATGAAGTTCTTTACATTTGGTCAGATCCTTCTTAATCTCGTCATAGTTTCTCGCTGACCGTGGACCGAAATCCTTCTGTGAAAGTTTGACAAGAAGTGCAAATCTGATGTAATCCGGAAATAATCATCCTAGCATTGACAGGCTGGTCTCTCTGACTTGTGGTGAGTCTGTACTCTAATTGTACCACCTGTACTGATACTCCACCCTGTGTATGGTACTCCGACTGGTAATATGGGCATTTTGGAAATCTTTTGCAAAATGAAGTTCTTGTACTCACGCCTAGAGCCTTCTAATCTTACTCATACTCCCTACCAGGTGGAATTATATCTCATACCCATTACGTTGTACTTGTACCACAACTCTGCTGGTACCCAGCTGTTTGTGGTATCGGGATGTCTTTCATAACACTATTAGAATTCTTGAAAGATACACAATGATCTCTAGCCTATGAATTTCTCATTTATTCCGAAAAGTTGCAATTAGTCCATAGCTTGCCTAAATGTCTATTGACAATGACAAATTGTACCTGATTCTTGTATACATAGATGACTAAGGCTAGGCAACACTACAATGAAAGTAAGCCTGGCTGTTAATAACTGTTTAATGTAAGAGAACTTTTTAATGAGGGATAAACCGGATACATATTAAGATTCAGATGAAGCTGTGTAATTCCGGATTATCTCACCAGACCAGATATCCGGTGATTACATATTCCCAATATTAGTAAATAATCTCTTATAATCTGATTATCCACACACCATACTAAAATATAGCATCTGTTCAAGTATATCAGAGCTGAAAATATTATTAAACCACCTGTGTTTATGTATTAAAATATTGGTTTATCAATAATTCTTCGACTAGCTGATCACACCAGACACTACTTTTTTCAAAAATGTAAATTACCCTTTTAGACCTGTCCTAAAAAACCAACCTGTTTATATACAGGTCACCGGTATTACATCTGATTCTCCAATAGGCCGAAGATTGTCCAAACATTTTTTTTTCAAAATTACTTTCTTTCCTGGCGGTTCTGAACCTCATAATTACTCCAAGACATCATCGAGGAGTGGTTAAAATGTCTCAATGAAAGGAAAACGATTCAAGAGAGGCTGTTAAAATAATAGTCGAGATTAATAAGATGCAAACCTGAAATTGTTTCTCAATTGTTTCTTCCTCCTCCAGAATGTCAGCAATATCTGTTAGTGAACTATCAACATCCAGTACCACTGTCGATAAATCTATTGAAGAATAAAGTATTTAAATTAAAAAATATAAAATATATGAAATATATGAAAAATACACCAGTTTTGATTTGTTCTTAAGCTTACCAGTCTTAACGATAACATTTGTAAACATGGTTCCAGCATTTTTTTCCCCTTTTAGCCAAACAGCAAATTGTTTGCTCTGGAAAGGTTCTTCTCATTTCAGAACTTTAATTTGTGAGGTAACAACTTCAGTAATAACTTTTCTTGCCGAGTGCCGATAAATTCATTGAAATTATAAATATGGTAGGCTAAAAGTTTTGGTAGTTGCTGATAGGGTGAGTCGAGTAAAACAATGACCATGATTATTTTAAACAGTGGAAAGAAAATTAAAAAGAAATTAAATATACCTTGCATAGAAGTGACTAATGTCTTTATTGGTTCCTCTTTGACGCTGATAGCAGCACAAACCTCTAGTAATATTTGCGGTAATCTCTCTGGTTCTTCGTCACCTAGTTTCAGCTGTTCCACTTGTAATGCGCTCATGTACTGCCTGAATATTTAAGAAAAAGATGAAATTTGCAGATACAGGGCTGATACTTGATACAGGGCACCAAAAAATCCAGAGGACTAAATGCTTTATTACCCAATTACTAGGTGTCCATGTAGAGTAGGTGTGATGTATCTAGCACCCTCAGTGTTATTAAATATCACTGGGTGTTTACTAACTTTACTGTGCAAATGGCTTCCTTGCTATGTGTCCATGTAGAGTAGGTGTGATGTATTTAACACCCTCAGTGTTATTAAATATCACTGGGTGTTTACTAACTTTACTGTGCAAGATGGCTTCCTTGCTATGTGTCCATGTGGAGCAGTAGTTGTGATGTATCTAGTACCCTCTCTGTTATTAAATATCACTGGGTGTTTACTAATTTTACTGTGAACAATGGTTTCATTGTTACATGTCGACATAAAGTAAATACAATGCATCTATTACACACCCTCACTGTTATTCTTTACTCACAATGTAAATGACACCAATGACAAAGAAATGTATACCATCCCTACGGACACATATCCGCATATATCCATGGACCTGATGACCGTCCCCACTTTCTGATATTACAGTGTAGTTTTTGTCTTCTCTACATGAAGTCTCACGATTCTAGCTTAAATCTAGCCACAAACATAACTTTAAAGCCAGCCAGCATCTATTCGACTGTTCAGTGCAAACCATATGCTTACTTTACAAAGTAACCTGGCAATTTGTTCTTCTTGTTTGCATTTTTGCAACTTTGTCATTTTGCCACTAGAATGGTCCTGACTGAATCAAAACACCAAAGTTTATTACTTTTAGAACATTTACTGCCAATGGCTGGTTGTACTAGCCAAGAATATTTACTAAGAGACGTTTTCCCTCTTCATATGAGATATTTTCTCAAATTTGATGACACCTATTTATTCTTCGTTTATCTGCAAATTAGCAAGGCCAGGAAAGGGTCATTTCCGGCGATCAAGGAAGTATCTTTACTCAAAAAAATTCTGTACGCTCCGTGCCAACCTGTGGTGGCGCTCCGCTTAGATAGTGTCGAAAGCGCCCCTATAGACCATTCTGGCCCCCCTTGACCAATACCCCTAGCTCCGCCACTGCTCAAATTAATTTAGAAACAGTTCCAGTCTTACACCTGACTTAGTTGGTAACTCAGATCTGCTGTGAATTAAATCCCTTCCGTACTTAAAAAGAATTGAATTTATTTTACCAAACCTATAATTCCAATACAAGAAACACTTACAAGTTTGATTTATATCATCACAAATATCGCTGACCTTACTTATATAAAGATAATTTGTAGAAATATAATCATTTTGGAAACGATTAAATGTCTGAATATTCATTGGATTTCCATTTACTCACTCCAATTCGCCGTCCTTCTCTTCAATCTCCCCGGCGACTTTTCGCAGCAATTTGGCTTTTTCCTCGCTGTACATTGACGAGGCTTCGTGAGCCTCCATAGGGACAAGTTTTCGAAACACATCGGGTCCTGCGACAATCTCATCGTACGGTTGAAAGACGAGAGCTTTGACCAAAGACGCACCTGAGAAAAGGAAGGCCAGAAGTAAAAAATATCAGTTGGTGAAGTGAAAGGACTTAAAGGGAGATACAAGAGCAATCAAGTTAACACCCACTTATGGAAAAAGATGGTTTCTCTGTCCGAAGCATCAAATAAAAATATAAATAGATACATTTTGAGAGTCAGAATTCAGTGAATTTCTTTCAGTCATTCAATGATTTTCATGTTGTGAGTCAGAAAGTAAGGTATGGAGATTATTTTATTTGTCTCTTTCATTTCCTTGTGGTCTAAACACACCAGTTATTTCTCTTCTTTACACTACCAAGCAAAAAACTTTCTCGTACACATCCCTGATGCTAAAATGAAAAGGTTAAGAAGGATTGCAGCAGTTAGGACTCATTCAGACTCTGATGGTGTTTCTCCCCTAACCAAAGATAAAATTCATTGGTAGGCCCAACCAGCAGTACATCTGTGTCCACAGACTAGTGGGCCAGCATTTTTAACCGACTAAACCATCCATCCAGTGGTCCATAGCCCCAGTTGGCCAGGGTGTTGGACCAATGGAGAGTGCTTTCTTGTGTACAGCACAGTTAATCAGAGATTGATAGAATGCTGAAGAAGAACTAGGTGTTCACATCATATTGAAGGCTGGTATCTTTTTAACTTTACAAAATCATTCAATTTATAGATCAGTCTTTTCATTATCAAATGGTAGACACATCTTCCATAAAGTGGGTTTATTCCGTTTAATAAATTAAATTTTACCTTTGATTTCTGGTAAACTGTCGACATCTGGCACCTTCTCGTGATAGACAAAGTCGTTATCCTTCTTCGCTGATTGAAATTTCCCGATGATGACATCCTTAGCGAAGTTCAAGGCTTCTAAAACAGACTCATGTTGACCCTGTGCAATGGATGAGTACACAATGCATTCTTAGAGCAGCTTATTGCCTGTAGTAATCATGCATTCTAAGAGCAGCTTATTGCCTTTAGTAATCATACGCCACACTTCACCAGATTCAATCAAGTTACTGGAGAAATTGTGAAGTCTATAAAGCTCTTGTCCAAAAAGCTCTACTTATAAGACCAAATAGCTACTTCAGCCCTGATTCTTTTGCAAAGTAGGCGTGTTAATTATCTCAGCTACGATAGTTTGATTCAAGCTGTCAGCTATGAATGGGCCTGATGATTTAATGGGAGGGAGGAGGGCTACAGCCAAAGGGTCCAGGGTCAAGTATGGGGGCCCAGGGTATGGGTAAGAATGGATCTCTGGGAAAATAACCTTAAGATCTTCACAGATTTGTTCAAGTTGCTTCTCCTTTAAACTTTGGTGACTCAAGTCTTGACTTGATATAATACTGCAGCTGTCCTTATCCAGACACAATCATTGATATTAACAAGATTCATATTTTCTTGTAACTGACTTATCCAGGCTTCAGTTGCTGCTTGCTTCCAGCAGGTCATTTATTCCGATTCCAGTCTCGTGAATAATTTCTCTGAGCACTGTTTCAAATCTTAATGTCACTTATTTCTTGAAATCAAATGATAGACTGTTACCTTGGACATTTTCATGGCTTCGTTGTGTTTGTTCGTTGCCTCTTGAAGGTATGCTACTCGTTCACCAAACTTTTGCTGTTCCTCTGATTGGTTACTCATGTACAACTGTAAGAGGTCAAAGTTCAAGTGATTTAGCGAAGTATTAATATATACTTCTACGTCATACAAAGTAATCTTACCAAAATAATGTCTCCTTTTGAGGTTATCTTAAATAATACAGGAAAAAACTGGAGAGTATAAAATTTCTGGAAGGAAGTACATCGTTGTCAACAATTCTGCTGACCAGGTACCTTCCTGATATAATATTATTGCAAACCTTAGTTAACCGAAATAAGAGAGTCACTCGCATCCTTCAATAAGCTTATTGAAGGAATAACTCATTGAAAAGTAGACAATTTAGAAGAATTTCCGCACACTGTTCCATCAACTGCTTTCTGCTCAAAAAGTCTGAAACTTAACCTCTTTGGCAGATCTGTCCAGAAAGTTTCACAAGCAACAAGTTAAATATAAAATATGAAACATTGCGTTATTTGATATTTATAGTTTGTAATCGGTTGTGACATTGACCAAGTCATTCAATATGCACATATTACAGATGACAAGGCCAAGTAACCACTTATGGGCTATTTATTTTACCTTTTAATTTTACCACAGAAAACTCATTTGTGTCCCACAAATTAAAAGGGATATTCTGCTCGCAGACAATGTGACACTAATATGGAAATGGAAAACTATTCCAGTGTTACTTGATGCAAAGACAATGTCAGTATTTCATCCCTCACATGATAAGTTAGGGACTGAATTTTAACGTTATTCGACTGGCTAAACTCTCAATTTTTCCAACATTTATCTGCTGAATTGTCATGGTGGCATCATTCACTCCATTGTTGCCAGATGCAAAAACCAAAATTTCACCAAATTTGAAAACTTTATATCTTTACCATAAAAAAACTGGTATGAGGATGAGGCTTTGACCTCAAAGCTACAGAAAATTTCCAGCATTTTTTATAAAGAATATCGACTGCAGCCACCGAAAACATCCCTTTATTCTAACGTTCAATTTGATAAATTCCGAACCTCTGATTGTTTTAGCTTAGTTTAATCGTGCAGCGTGTGATTTTGGTGGTATCACCAGATTTGCATCAATTAACAAAGATCACAAAATGTATCTTTATAATTGCTCTCCACTTACGTAAGAAATGCTTGAAAAATGAAGCAGCTTAACAGTCAGTGTTCTCTTCCAGAGTTTAGTTCTTCTGGAGCCGAGCAGACTGGTGATATTAATGTCCTCCAGTCCTCTCAATGCCTGCTGGTAATAATCCATCACCTGGGTGCTGATTCTCGCTACCAAAGAACTCTTACGATTATCCTGCATGGATTTTTCAAGCAGGCATTCCTGAGCTTGACCCTACGGAAGGAGATTTGTTTGTGAGGATTCGTGAAATATTAAACAATTCTGTGACAATTTTCACAGCTGTATATATGAGAAAAAAACATCTTCATTCAGTCCTGCATATTATTAATAACTTGATGACACTGAAAATAGAGGCATATATAATTACATAATCCAAAATATGAAATATTAAACAATTCTGTGACAATTTTCACAGCTGTATATATGAGAAAAAAATTTTCATTCAGTCCTGCATATTATTAATAACTTGATGACACACTGAAAATAGAGGCATAAATAATCCAAAATGTTGTCATGTTGACAAAAAATAAACTACTGCAGAAGCTTAAACCTTTCTTAAAGCATATATACTCTGCCATATTTTTTGGCCCTAATTAATAAAAATAATATTTTCTATGATCAAAATCTACCAAGAGACTCACCAACATTGTTTGTATGTAGATAGCCATGAGTTCAAAAGATATATCGGGACTTGTATCAGATTGAAAGTTTTCTTTGAGGTAAGTGAAGATACCAGCTGCACATTGGAAATGGGTGCATGCAACTTTCATCTCTTCCTCCGAGGTTCTGCTCTCTCTGGCTCCAAGGACTGCGTGGAGAGCTCCGAGATTGTACAGGATGCAGGCTTGTTCAAACCGGATGTCAGCGTGGGTGAACGGTTCTTCATCAAATGTGTCAATCCTTTGGCAAGGGAAAGCATGAGTAAAATCACATCAAAATATGGCAATATGCAGAAGGTCAACTCCAGTCTTATGGACTACATCAACAATGCATCAATCCCTAAAAAGTCTGCAAATGCTAGAAAAGGAGAAACTGATACTATACAACATCCCGCGCCCCAGGAGGTATGCATTGTACATCAGCCTCCAAAGTTTAATACAGAGAAATCAAGAGACATTTATCAAACATTTCTATGTCGTACTGATGAAATTAAAATTAATAACAGCAGATACTGTAACTCTAAACTTTCAGAGTTATATGGCCAAAAATAGCAATAAAAAACA
Source organism: Apostichopus californicus (assembly GCA_020650975.1). Taxonomy (NCBI): domain Eukaryota; kingdom Metazoa; phylum Echinodermata; class Holothuroidea; order Aspidochirotida; family Stichopodidae; genus Apostichopus; species Apostichopus californicus. Next base: position 23,437 of record JAIPMN010004309.1, on the reverse strand, counting down.
AAAGGCAACTCATTTGCAACAGAGCTGGGTTGCTTTATTCATTTGATAGTTGTTATGAGAATTAACTAACCATGAAAAATAAATAGCAGCCTCTCCCCCTTCCTCCATGGGGAATCTACTCGCAAGGTTATGTAGCTGGCCATAATATTTCTTCAAGGTGCTGATACCATTAAAATCCCTGCTAGCATTCATAGCATTCTGTTGAAGAGATATTTTATTAGACACATTTGCAAATTTGTTTTACACTTCGTATATAGACTCTATTAAAAAAGAAACAGTAAATATGATACTAGGACAGGGATGAAATGTTATATATGAGAATTGTTCAACGACAGCTCGCAACATTGATGTTGTCATGGCATATATACAGAATATTATATAAGTTAAAAAGAATAAGTGAAAACAAAATTAACACTGATGGCAACACTTATTGTTATTAAAAGCTACACAGAACTGTGAACGCATGTAATTAAACAACATCAGTACCTATATGACATTATGAAGTTCTTCTGACATTATGCAATTATGCAAATATATGACCTCCACTGGTTGCATAGGTATGCATACAGCCCTGTTGTTTCCCAATGTACTATAAAACATGTAGGCCTAAACACTGTACATACAATTGCATACACAGTGATGAACGTATAATTATGAATACTAGTAACAACATACCTGGCAGAACATTATCAAGTGCTATGCAAAACTGATGCATAGTGTGTTTGTACACCAAATTGCTATGTTATTGATTCTAAGGGCGGTGTTAGCTCTACTTTCTACTTCATGGCAATTCAGGATTGGAATGCTCTTCCAAATCATATCAAGTCCATCAAGCCTTCTCATCTTTTTAAAGCTGAGGGAAGCATCTCATGTAATTTAGGGTGTGGGGGAGAGGGAGGCACTTTTCAATATTTTGTGCAATATGTGCGTTTTTTTAGTCTTATTTATTGGTTTCATTAGTATTTACCATTGAAAGTGCAATTTTTCGTCCAAAGGGCCCCATTGGAAATGGGCTGACGTACTGTCAGCCCAATGGGTTTAGCTCCTGTTACTCTTTTTGTTCTTTTCAATTCCGTCCTATTTGTCTATTATGTGTTGTAATTTTTTTGTATTTTTGAACAATCTGAGTGCGAATAAAACAAACAAACAAACAAACAAATTGCTGTTTTCTCAGTAGTTTATGATTCAATCAGCCGTTTCAGACCTCAAAGTTGCTCAACGTGCAAATACTATAAAGCTGTTCTCTGAATATGCAAATCTTACATTTACTACATGCAACCACACAATAGGGTATAGGCCTAGGTTACTCACAACGGTTGGTGAAGTGTTTGTTTGTATCTTGGGGGTTATCTATCCTTAATATGAAAAACCTTTGGACTATTTTTGTAAACCGTGAAATCCAAAGAATGAGAACCAAAATACTTACAGTTCTAAATTGCTCTATTTGTCTGATCTCTTCATTGTATTTCTCTCCATCTTCCATGTAATGTTGATTGATGTACTGAAATTAAGACAAAAGGCTTAAATTACACACTAACACAAAGAGAATTTAACCACAAAATAAAGATAAAACTGGCAGAGTATTGGAAAATCTACACTGGGATTGATTCTTTGTTGACTAGCATTGTATCAAATCACAGAAGCAACCTACAAATTAATCAGCATCAAAATTCTACCTAAAATGCTGCTTTGCTACTTAACAAGGGATAAAAGACAGAGTCAATAAATAAAGATGAGAACAAACATTTATTTGGGGATGAATACCTACACGGATGAACCGTGGTTAGAACTGCCAAGGGCAAAAAGCACCTTTTGCTATGGCAGGAAGTTCCAGTTTCTGATTAGGTAAGGAAGATACTGCATGTTTATTGTAAGTAATATATATAAAGTAAAGATGGACATGAAAGATAAACATTCTCTTCTTGTAGTAAAACAAGCTGTTATATTCATTTACTGAGCATTTGTTCCAAGTGAATGGTTGACAGATCAATCCAGAATGAAATATCCTTGAACCATTGTTTTATTATTTATTTATTCTCTGACTGAAACATCAAAGACAACCCAAGCCATTAAAGGGTGTGAAGACACGCGCAAAAAGAAACGTCTTATGCTGGTAAATAGTTTCGAATGAGGTGTAACAGAAGTGTTAGACACCACCATTGATCCCAGAAAATACACACTAACAGCTTGCTGACATAGGTAATTAGACACTAGTGTACAGTCAGTACATACAGCTGCGGTCAATACCCACAGCACAGTGTACAAACAATACAGCGATGGACATCTCAGGTCCAGCTAAAGATAACAAGGTATCACGTTTCATTACTGTACTGTCTGCATTTTGTAGCGACACGAACAAAACGTCACTTGCAAGAAACGGAAAGTTATCTTTTTCAGATGGAGGCACGCGGTTTGGGGCATGTCTTCAATGCCTTTAACTGATGCAATAATCTTGAGAGACTAGTATACCGCATTTTGTATTCATGGATTAACAATTGCTTTGGTGCACAACATTAAAGAAAGGCGGTTTCGATTGAGTTATGATATCAATACACCTGTTGGTCTTGTGGATTAAGTTATTGTTTGGATACACCCTTACTACAGATTATCCATTGAAATGTGTGTCCATGAGAGATCAACCAACATACATAGGACTAGCCGGCTGACAATGACAACTTGGCTGGCAATGGGTTACCAAGAAAGGTTCATGATATTCGAGTTCCAGGTTTGAACAAACTTAGGCTTAACAAGGAATAACAGGAAATAAACTGGGATGGAAACTCACTCCCCAAACCCCTGCTACTACTAATACTAGTACTATAGCCTAGGGCTAGTTTCCAATTATTCGGTCAGCTTCTTGAATTTCCATTTATTTTTATATGGTCCATATAAATACTGTGTGGAGTGCTAGTGTAAGGCCATTTGTCTAGGCCTACAGCAACAGTCTTTAGCTCAGGCCTAGACTAATGTAGTCTTAGCCTACTCGTTATGCTAACTTATGCCTACCGCTGGGTGTAAAACTGTAGCCTATTACTAAGGCTAGTTAGGTTGACCCTGCTCCAGTTCTAGGCGGTTCCATGCCAATACAGACACAGACCAATCCAGGCGTATTGTAGCCTCACTTAGACTAGAGCCTGGTAACGTTACTCTTTTGCCTAGGGAGCCTAGCTTAAGTTAGACTAACTCATGTATGCCTAAATCTGTTGCGTCTCACTCTCTTAATTTCTGGACCAAAATCTGCCCGGTCTGCTGTATCCTTCAGCTCAAGACTGAGCATGAACATTCTTGGTACTGCTTCCATACTGGTTGTGTTTCCTTGATATTTTTTGCGATTTAGTACATTTTTTGTGGTAAACGATTCTCTCGTATTCGGTGTACAGTTCAAAGAAATAGGCTAAAAGTCCATTAGCCTTTACAATTACTGTACATCGTCGCACACACAGTGGCTGATATGATCATGTAGGTGTATGCAGAAGCTTAGAACAAGGACTGTGTACATTTTGGTACCCATGTTCATTGAACAGTTGTAGCGCCATCTCAAAACATTACGTCATTGATATTATTTAAGTGTGACTGCATCGAATTTACGGAAGTACTTCAACAGACATGAATATAATAAGAAACCCATGTTGATACAAAAGATAACTATATCAGGGCTTAGTTTTAGTTTAGTTTGTTTAGTAGAGAGAAAGGATCAGTAGGGACAGTCAAGTCCCCATCAAAGACCCTATGGGAGAGGGAAAAAACTTCAAGACATGAAATTCAGACCCGATTACAATGCATAAAGTGCTTGTCCAAAGCATTCTTAACCCATTCACAACTCTATTAGAAAAAACGTTATGCCGAATATTAATCCTACTTTTTAACTTCTGGAGTTTTAAGACAATGACATCTGGTACAACTACTATTAGCAACCATGAAAATGTCAGTGAAGGATAAATTGTCAAAATCATACACAATCATGAAAACCTGAATCAAGTCACCACGTAGTAACCTCCTAAGCTCCAGTGTGGTGAGATTCAGCAGCTGTAACCGTCTATGATAAGGAACTAATCATCCTAGTAGCCCTCCTCTGAACCTTCTCGAGTACTTCTTTATCCTTAGCAAAATATGGATTCCAAGCCCGCACAGCATACTCCAGATGAGGCCTAACCGTACTGCTTAGAACTTGCAAGTTCGAGGCCCGAATCGCGTGACGCGTATGTGTGTATGTATGTATGTGTTTGTATGTGTGTGCATGCGTGTACATGTATACATGTATGATTACCATAATATTTATTTCTGCAGTGTCAGCCAAGGCGGTTGTGACACTTTTTTTTATTTTTTTTTTTATATACATTACAGCTATGTTGTTCAATTTGCCACATTTCGCTCATTAGATGTGGAATCCATCATTTATAAGAGGTAAGTTAAACATAACTAGAGTAATTAAGCAAAATGAGCACACTCATGAAAAGTGGTCAAAAGTGAAAATTGCGGCTGAATCATGACTGTAGACATGTTATACCTATAAGTGATCACACTTGCTGTAAAACATGCCCTATGTGAATATGTGCGGCCTTCAAGTATTTCGAGAGATTTTCAACTTTAATTTGTATTTAGACCTAATTATAGTCCTTATTAACAGTCCAAATAGACCTGCACCATTCAACGTTCAAAACGTGTTATTTTCTCTATGGGAACCCCCAAGACCACTTTACAAGGAAGTCGGCTTCAACGGTCCTTGAGCCACAACCCCTCTTTAGTAAAGTCCTGTATCCGCCCTAACTTTTAGACTTTCTAAGTGCTTAAATGCCTGAAGTTTTTTATTTTAAATTGAGTTGCCGAAATGCATTACATTCCACCTATTCAAAGCAAATGGAGGATATTTCCAATTCTAACACGCATTTTCCCTGTTCTTTGATCCCATCACGGTCAATACTTGGTACCAACTATTGACCGCGATGAGAGACTGAAGGAAGGCAGCTACATAGCTCCCTTCCTTCAGTTTCTCGTTCCTGTTGTCGTTCATGCAGGATGCCATCCGATAATATACATATATATATATATGAAAAAAGCAGTTTTTGTGCGAAAGCGTACCTATTCTCCCACTGCAGCGTACCCAAAGAGTTAGGGGCAAGTCATGCCCCTACCATCATCAGTCGGAGGATATTTTGCATTCAGTCTGGAAGAATTAAACCACTACGATGGTACCCCCCCCCCCCCCCACTCCCGCTTTCAACCTCACACAAAGTATTCATTGGCATATCCTTGCGTTTAGAGCTATTTATATAGATATCAATTTATGCATCATATGCCGATTTTTTTCTGAGAGAGGACCACCAGACCAACCGTCAAGGGAATCCGCTTCAGTGACCCTATAGCTAGGGCAGAACCCCCTCCAGTTATCAAATACTTGATTCGCATCTGGTCATTCCGCAAAGCCCATACCTACAACAGTCGGGAGAAATTTGACACCCCCCTCCACCCACACGCACACCTTTGAATGTGCGCACGCTATATTCATCCTCCCAACCTCAATAATTTTCTAATCTACCTTCTTCAAACGGAAATGTCTCTCTTGTTCTTTCGTCAGCTCTATACGGTACAGCAGTGCTTGGTGACTGCTAGGACAGGATCTCGGATTTTGATCATTTGGGAACGACGCCCTCACAAAAACTGTCGGCTCGTAGTCGTAGAAGAATCTCTATAGATGAGTTACAGCCACTTCCGCGAGTGATCAGGAAAGTCAAGATCTTCATGACAACTATTGCATTTTAGGTCCAAGAAAACCTGCTAGATCTACCAAGTGTGCATAAAAATGGCGAGTCGGATGCCCGCATGTGTTGTAGATCCTGGAACAGGGTAAGAAAGAGTTATCAACAAGATTCTGATAGTGAGGTAGTCGTTGCAGGTAGCAAGTGTGGGGCGTATACACTGAACGAAATTATATTTTGAAGCTAGTGTTAGGACGTAACACTAGGATATATGTGTAATGTCTGCACAATGCTGACAGTAAGTTACTTCCGGGAGAAACATGTAGTCAAACACCATTCGCCCGTTACCAAAGTGATTTCATTGTAAAGTTGTTCGTCAAATGGACTTGTTCGAATATAAAATATGACTATAAACGTTAGTTTCATTTCTGGACAACCCCTCTGAAGGTGTAGCTAGTCTCTCCACAGTACTTAGTCAATAGTCAGTACAAGCCTAACCTCCTAGTCCTAGAGTCCTAGCCTAGTATAACGTTAGGAAACTTCAAAACAGTCTAGCCAAAACTTAAGGTATTGTATTGTCTAAGTTAGATTAGGCCTAGTCCCAGACAAATTGATTTGTTCATATCAAGGTAGTCCTTTGATGTAACACTGTCAAGTCATTCTCATTGCGCCTACATACTAAGAGGAAGCTGTGATATTCATTACTGACATTGACAACAGTAACCTTTAGTCCTAATTGCCATTCTTAAAAAATAATGTCCAAACATTCGTAAAGCCATTTAAACTTAATAAAGGACAGCCAACTCAGGCAATCCATTGAATTCATTCACAACCCCAGCTGGGAGAACTAGAGAAGAATTTCTCGCAAACATTTTGTCTACTGTGAAATTATTTCAAAGCTTCAGGAATGATGGAAAAATCTGCTAGGCTATATATTGTATAATGTTAATGTAAATCACTTTTTTAATTTTCTTTCAGGTACACAAAATTAGGGTTTGCAGGAAACACAGAGCCACAGTTCATTATTCCATCAGGTGAGGAAACTAAACTGTTTGTTCTTTTATTGATCCATGTATTTGAAAACAATACATCTATGATGGTGTGAACTATGATATTAGGTACATGTGTGTGTGTGTGTGTGCGTTTGTTTTGTATTCTGACCGAGGACTTGAACAAAAGAATTTCAGGTGGACCTCGGTTGTGATTTCTAAAGAATCACCACGTCCTCGGAAGAATTCTATTGTATGGGGTATTGTTAAGGTTAGGGTACGTGGATTTGAACAATGGAAAATACAGTGGGGTCCTCGGTCTGAATGTAATACAAACATGTGTGTGTAAGTGAGTGTGAGTGTGTGGTAATATCAAATAGGAGACAGTAAAAGCTTTTAGGTTCTTCAAATGTGCATCCTTACAATTCACTATATTTTTGTTCTGATCCAAGTCTTAGCACCTCAATAGTTAAGTGCCATTTAGTTAGCTTTTTGGGGCCTAGGGAAAATAACAATTTTCACATTTGTATCGTAGAAAAAAAGAAACAACACTTTATAGAGCTAGCTCAGATGACCATCCCTACAATGAAATAACTTCTTAAAAGCTGTTGAAAGTCTACTGTACTATTGGTAACTCTCATTTCTGTGATTGTTTTGTCAAATTAATGAGTGTATAGCAACACAAAGCTCTGAGTTAAAAGAGGTTTAATGAGCTATTAATATCATGCATGGTATTTTTTTTTCTTTTTGCTCTCATCATGAAATTTCAATTATTCCCCCTCACCCCCCCCCTTCCCCCCTTTGCAGCGATCGCAATCAAAGAGTCTGCTCAAGTTGGAGATAGGAGTCAGAGGAGGTTAGGAAAGGGTGTGGATGATCTAGATTTCTTTATTGGAGATGAGGCCATAGACAAACCAAACTATGCCTGTAAAGTAAGTACACATTCACATATAACATCTCTCATGTAACAGAGTGATATTTTCAGAAGGACTCTCGTCCTAAATCTGAACGAGTGGTAGCAATCACTTATTAAATTCCTTGTCATGAATATCAAGAGGGTCTACATTTCTTCAAAGTTAATCTACTGCAGTGTTTCAAGTTTTATGTGGTCAAATATAGTAAGTTAGAGAATAATGTTTTAAATTTTATAATAATAATTTAATTAATTTTTTTGTGTCAAACTTCCTCCTTGACGATGTTTTGGGGAAAAAAACAGTTTATTGTAATGCAAGTGATTTGAAAATTTGTAACCTTAACAGAACTGATCCCAAGGAATATTGTTTTCTGCATGATAATGTCACATAATGTCTTCTTCTTCTATTTGTAAAGCCACATTAAAAGGTACACATCTTTTTTATTGCTCTCTTGAAGATATGTTAATTTATAAGTGAAAACGCAATGAATATTCATAACTTATTCTTCATAGTATCCAGTCAGGCATGGCATCATCGAGGACTGGGACCTTATGGAACGTTTTCTTGAACAAGTCATCTTCAAGTACTTAAGAGCAGAACCAGAAGATCATTACTTTCTGCTGGTAAAAAGTTTAAAGCATCACGTTGTCTTCTAATTTTTTGAGAAAAGAAAAAAATTGTCTGATAAAAGACTTTCTTTTCTCTCCTTCATTCCTTTCAGCAGGCTGAATCAAACAGGAACACACAACATAACAATGATTTTTTGACATTCAAAACGTACCGTAATGTTTTAAAGAATGTGTATAACTAGGTATTACATTACATATGTATTATTAAGGGCCTTGACATCAAGGTGTGTGGGGGGGGGGGGGGGTAGAGTGGTGATTGTACTTAGTGAGTTCCATGTAGACATTGTACCACCAGTGGTGACAATTTAAACTCCACTGAGTGATGCTGTGACTCTGCCCCCCCTCCCATTCCCCGGCTCCCTTCTCAGAATTCTTTCAGGGGGACTGTTCTTGTATTATTTTACTGTACTATTTTAGGAAGAATACCTTCAGCAACACCGCACTCAGTAAACATTTGTAGTAACGACACTTTTACATGGTTCAAAAGATAACTGCGTGGTTTTACTTACTTTGTAGTTTGAGGATTTTTTTTCAGGTTTCAGGTTAATCTCTCTTTAGGTTCAGATTTGTGTTTACTGATGGCTAGCTTAATATGCAGCGGTAGTTTATCTTAAACTTCATGAAAAAAACAATATATAAGTAGTATGAAATTAAAATGGAAGAAGCAATTTGCATAAGATAGTGCCAGATATTGTCATAACCAATGTTTGGAGGAAATTTTTTTTTTTTTTTTTCATTTGATTTAGGTTTTGTAAAGCGCCTAGAGGCCTTTTGGTATTTGGCACTATATTAAGAACTTATTTATTATTATTATTATATATGGGGGCACTGTAAACATGATAACAAGAATAATACAAAATTGATATCATTTGTCTTCCTCAGACGGAACCCCCTCTGAATACTCCCGAGAACAGAGAATACTTAGCCGAAATAATGTTTGAATCTTTCAACGTGCCAGGTCTATATATTGCAGTACAGGTAAATGAATACCATCAATGTGTTATAAGTTACAAACCTTTGCCTTGGTGTGGACCTCATTAAAGCTGTACTTTTAGCTGTTAAAGAAAGGGAAACATTTCACTGTGTGTTTAGTAGGTGACAAAGAGGAGACAAAGTAGGAGAATGTCAACACTTCACCTCCTGTGTGATATTTGTCTTTTTGGCAGAAATCCATATGCCACCAAGTTGTGATTTGAATGTCCACATTCACTTTTTATTCAAACAATAATTTAAACAAAATCTTCAAGGCTTCTTTGTTGGTTGTCCCTCTGACGACCGGGTCTTACTTGTAGGTTTTCTGAAGAGCAATATAACAAGGAATGACCGATATGTACATTATAGGAGAGATGTGTAGGATTGGTGAATAGAACACCAATATGTATTTTGTAGGAGAATGTGTAGGATTGGTGTATAGAACATCAATATGTGCACTGTAGGAGAGATGTGTAGGATTGGTGAATAGAACACCAATATGTATTTTGTAGGAGAGATGTGTAGGATTGGTGATTAGAACACCATCTTTGGGCCAGTAGTATTGTACATAAGCCTACCATTAGTGTTCTTTTAGTTCATTATCTCCAAAGTGATGTAGGGGGATATCCAATTTATTATTTTACTTGTTTGGGGGACTTTACTTACAATTTGATCTGAAATTTAATGTAAACAACAAGGCGTCCTCTGGAAAACGGCCAAACTGATTATGGTTGTCCGAACAGAAACTTGTTTGAGGAATGGAACTTTCTTGAAGTAATGTCACGATTCTCACAAGTCCAGAGTGAAAACGAAATGTTATCATAAGTCATGTCTTGTCGTGTGTTCTCTCTGTAATGGTTCAGTGGACCACACACAATCTGTCACTCATTGTAAAATGACTACAAACCAACATTGATTTCCCTGCTTGCATTTGTAATTAACCGCATCAGAAAGTGTTAACCAGAAGGTTTGGGTTTGTTTCTCTCTTTTTATTTTTGCCTTCTTTGCGATATTTTCTTTGCCAGGCTGTGCTCGCTCTGGCCGCCTCTTGGACATCTCGTCAACAAGGAGAGAGGACACTGACTGGCACTGTGATTGACAGTGGGGATGGTGTCACACACGTTATTCCAGTGGTAAGAATACCACCACACAGTATTTATAAAGACACTAGCTTTAATACAGTTTGTTTTTTTATTTGTTTTTTTGGATAAGAGGGTACAAACTTAACCATTGGAAAGTTCAATGTTTGAAATCTGCTGTTTCATTTAAAGCTTAATAGTTTATACACCTTTTTTAAAACTTTTGACCTAACCTAATCATTTTTTGGAAGTTTTTATTACATGATAATGACGACCTCAAGACAGCTTTGCAAATATAGTTTTCTCTTCAAATGAGATTGGTAGTAGTAAACTTTTCTCCCGTTTAGAATTATGTCCTACTTTTTGTCGATGTATTAATCTTGTCCTCCTCTTCTAACAATGACTCTTTTGTCTGTCCTTGACAGGCGGAGGGCTACGTTATCGGAAGCTGTATCAAGCACATACCCATTGCTGGACGAGACATCACCTATTTCATCCAACAACTCCTAAGAGAGAGGGAACTGGGCATTCCACCAGAACAGTCGCTGGAAACGGCCAAGGCCATCAAGGTTCGTCCAAATCAAGGACCGTTGTGTCTATTCCCAAACCAATGTCAATTCCAACAAATTTTATTGTAACATATTATTCTGCGAATTATGACATAAGAATGGACAACAAACAGAGACTGTACTGCTGGCAGATTTTTCAAGATTGACACCAACCAGAGAAAAAGTAGAAATGGTTTAAGGAGGCAACTTTTTTGTCGACCGAAAATCTAAATATCTTTGTCTCTTTTTTCTATGCAGGAGAAGTACTGTTACATATGTCCTGACATCTCAAAAGAGTTTGAGAAGTATGACACAGATCCTGTGAAGTGGATTAAGAAACACGAGGGCGCTAATGCCATTACCAAAGAATCGTTTGCCGTCGATGTCGGTTATGAGCGCTTCCTTGGACCAGAGATCTTCTTTCACCCAGAGGTATTCTACTCTACCGTGATTTTCTTGCATTATTTATCATCAATTTAGTTTTCACCACTTTCCCCCCTCCTCCCCCCTCCCCCCAAAGTAAATCAGGATGCCCCGCTGGATTTGATGTACAACTAATGCTATACATTTTTGGTAGATGCTGATGGACCCATCTGTTTACAGATAAATTATTTCTCCACTTTGTATTTGCATATTTGATATTGAATCCCCATATTTGGCTTTCTCTTACAGTTTTCCAACCCAGATTTCACTCTCCCCATCTCAGAAATTGTGGACAATGTCATCCAGAATTGTCCGATCGATGTAAGGCGACCATTGTATAAGGTACGTGGATGGGAGTTGGTACTGTTCCTATGATGTATAGTAGCTTGCTGATGGATAGAGAAGCCTGTGCCTGAAAACCTTGCATTACAACTCACGTAATAGGCCGTCTAGAAATCCTAAAAGCCACAAACTGTTTTTCTTTACTACCAGGAAAGAACAGGCTTGGAAATGGTTATGCATTTTGAAAGGGCAAAAAAAGTTGGCTGGAACGAAATTGGAACCAGTGAACCCAGTATTGCAAGTTTTGTACTCTACCCAACTAAGTTATGCCACAATTCAAATTCACTCAAATATATTTGCATGACATCAAGAGGCATTATATTGCAAAGGGAACAATTTGCTTTAAGTTTATTCATTATCAGAAGGAATGTGAGCCATTGGATACGCCGGTCTCATCAAAGCGAGAGCAGTGAATCTGATAATGTTGAAAATTATATGAATCTTATTCGAAGGTCAAAATAATCAAATAAACGGTGCTTTTAAAGCAACAAATGACAAGAGCATGAACGCATATGTAACATGGATAGAGTCTAAACGTGAACGATGAAAATAAACCACAAGTAATTACAGATCGGAAATAGTTTTTTCTTTCCATTTCATTCATATTTAGAATATTGTCCTCTCTGGAGGATCTACCATGTTCAGGGATTTCGGAAGACGACTGAAGCGAGACGTGAAACGTATCGTCGATGCTCGCTTGAAGTTGAGTGAACAGCTGAGTGGAGGAAGACTGAAGGTAAACAGGAAGTAGTAAAGAGAAAAAAATAAAGCACACTTATCAACGATAAACAAAAACAGAACAGAGGCAGTTTGTTGTTTTAAGACTACCCTATATGATATTAATGTGGGTAGGACATGGCTAGAAAGGCCCTAGTGGTGTATTTGTTTGCAATACTGCAGTAAGTTTTGTAATTTGGAATCTACTTGCTTCCTGCTAAGTTTTGCCGTTCCTTTTGGAAAAGCTTGAGACTGTCCCATGATTTTGATGTGTGACGTGTGATGTGTGGTATTAACTGGGCAGGAAGTTATTATAGAAACTCAAGCAGCTGTCCATAGAAATTTTTGAAACTTAAAGGAGAATTTGAAGGCAAGACATTAAGCCATTTCTAATTGTTTTCCCCTCTCAAAAGACGAATATTACATAACCATAGCAACCACACTCCTTTCCCACCTGAGATAATTAACTTTTAATTACGACGCTACCCCGGGAACATGGGGGCCGCCATTGAAATGTGAATTAGCTATAATCCTCAACTTTCAAAAGGTCGGTTCTAAATTTTATATAAGTTCTTGGGATCAAGAAGTGGTTCATTTGACAGCCTATATTTAAATCAACAATTAGGATCATGATTATGTGCTGCCTTCAACTCCCCTTTAAGATCTGAGGTAACAATCATGTCCTCTTTAAATACGTTGTTTTATTTCTCTCGTCATTTCTGTCTCAGCCTAAACCAATCGAAACAGAGGTCATCTCTCACCACATGCAACGCTACGCCGTCTGGTTCGGTGGAAGTATGCTGGCATCAACGGTAAGACTATTGAATATTCATTACATTGTTACGCATCATTGAGTGATTGGCATAAATTTAAGGGTTCATCCAAAGGAAAATGCATATTCATGAAACAGAAGAATGTATTTCCTGCTTATACATCCTTCAAAAACATGAAGACTTGGGTTGGGAGGTGATTTAGAAGGCTTGTGCTTCTGTGCATGTTTCTCTGCCTGTGGTCAACATAGCTGACCAACCAGAAGGTCATCTTATCTTAACAGTAATTCCCAAGAAGCCCTCCATTTTGAATAATGCTGTTGAGACACAAGTCAAGGTTAACGAGGGAGATGATCGATTAATTGGATTGGAATTTTCTCGCCCAGACACTTTTGCAAAATGCCCAAGTTAAAAAACTTTTCATCTTTTAGTTGGAAACACACAAGTTTGGATTTTATTTTACCTCTTTTTTTGTCTGGAATGAAATGCAAGTGAACTACATTGTTACATAGTCTTCGTACGGAATATCATCAGGAGATTTATGAAATGATATCAACAACCAGCTTGAAGGTAGTTTTGGAGTGTGGTCGGCAATTTTTCCAAACTATTGAGCATTACTCATGATAAGATTGTAGTTGATCACACTAAGATATTCACCAAGAGTGATCTACCAAAATGAAGGTTAACGAGCAAGTAATTATTAGGAACGTTAATGAGCAAGTAATAATTAGAAACGTTAATGAGCAAGTAATTAGGAACTCGATTGAATCCTCAACATTTGGTTGTCCTGACACTTTTCATAGTTACATAGAAAACACAGTTAAAAGCTGTATGGAATTTTTTTCAAACTTTTGGATTTTACTCCACTAATTGAAGTGAAACTGTCTGGTATATTGCTAATGAACTCTACTGATATCAGAATTTAGTATAAAACAAGACCAAAAAGTAACCAAAACACTAAGTCATGAAGCTGTATTAATGCCATTACAGCTTATTTCTTAACATATTGCGATGCACTAACTTTGATAGTTGAATACAAAGCATACGAATTTTGATGCTCCGTTTGTAACAATGTACTTAACTTAAAATAGTTGATAGTTTATATTTTAATGCAACGAATGGACATAAACCTTCTTCAGATCGCAGACATGACATCAGCAGTCCTGACTATGTGGGTAACAGTTTCACATTTTGTTCACATTTTCTACTTTCAGCCTGAATTTTATGGAGCATGTCACACGAAAGCTCAGTATGACGAGATAGGACCCAGCATCAGCCGACACAATCCGGTCTTTGGAATGATGACATAGGCGGGCCTAGTCTAGGTCAAAGGTTACCTTTGTAGAGGTCAAAGGATGACTCATAGAACATTTTGATATTACTATAAATTCACTCTGCTGTAGAAAAGTACCCCACAGACTTTGATTACTTTTTTTTTTTTTTAATTAATTCAATTACATGTGAGAGACGGAGGGTTATGTAAGAGAGTTATCTCGTTAACATTTTTGAAGAAAAGAAAAACAAAAAAAGAAACAATTATGATATGGAAAAGGTAAGATCATTGGGGAATATTACTGGATAAATTGAAAGTCAATATGAGCTAACCTCTTAAACTTTAGATGGAAAGTGTCATTGCATATACCATTGATAAGGAAGGGTGTTGGGGGGGGGGGGGGGGG
>JAIPMN010004308.1:0-21500 GCA_020650975.1 Apostichopus californicus | reverse complement strand
CCTGAATGCTTTGCCTTTCAGCGAGTAACCAATTAATGGTAGAATTTTCTGACCTTTGTTTGTGTAAGGGAGGGGGGGGGGGAGGCTAAAGGATTTTTAATGCAGTATGCAAAGGGTGGCTGTCATGTTTTAAGGATCTTCCTTTTGTAACATATCTTTTAGTACTCACTGAAATTTTGCCAAGACACTTTTTCAGGTTTTCATTTAGCATCAAACTTTTCTTCGCTCTGGTTACAGCAACGTAAATTAAATTCTTCTCATCCTCTGGTAGATTGATATCTTCAGCTGACATAAAACAAAAATGAAAATTAATTTACAATTAGCTTTCGTTTTTCAGATGTTTATGAACCTTTTAGAAGTGGAACAAACCAAAAATTGGAAAATTACTCAAATAACAAAGAACATATTTTTTTTATTCAATGTGAAAATAAACATCAATCCCAATCAGCATCTTTGCAGAATGGACAGAAGAATATTTGAACTAACATAGTTAACATCAGAATAAAATTGATAACAATTGTGAGCAGCAAACATAAAAACCATTTATAGTTCACCTGGAAGCAAATACTCAAGAACAAAAAAGGTCAATGTTAAATCTATGATTTCAAAGAGTGAAACATTATTTTAAATAATATATAATTCAACATCATAAAACTTTGCTAAAATTATCCACCCCCCCCCCCCACATACCCAAAGAAAGCACACACAAAGTAAACAGTATCTGTTTAAGGACAACAGACATATTTAAATGACACTTTAAAGGACAAGAAAAATAGTGAGAAAGAAAAGGGAAAAAAAGCAAAGTTCATACTTATAACATTTTCTCCTTCAACTGGTACAACATTTACAGAGAAGATGCTAAAGTCAGTTGCTAATTGCACAGTATCAAACTCCAGTCCCTTGGATTTGTGTGCTGTGGTTAGGACAATAGCTGTAAAGAAAGTAAAATGTAAGGTAATTTAGGACACATCCAACACTAATCTTGTTCCATTTCTCTTAAGATATACTGCTTGTAACATTTTCACAGTTTGACCTCTGCTGACCTTTGATCACCACCAAAAACAACAGGGATCTTGTTCTGTTGATCCAGATATGAGACAGTATTCTCGGCTGGATTTAAAAGGGCATGACATTTGTTTTTCCCTGTAGTATACACCTTCATTTCATGCTCCTCAAGCTCAAGTTCCGTTTTGCAATCGATTGAATAACATTGACACAAGCCATCAATTGGAGGCCTTATGAGAGGTTGCCCTTAATCAAGAACTTTGTTCAGAATAATCCACTTTAAGACTTAGTATTCAAAGGATTAACCAAGCTTACTGGACACTGTCTGTTTCAAATTTTGTGACTTCCCTGATCTTTGACCTTACATTGATATTAAAGACAGTTGTCTTTATAAAATATTCTTACTCGCAGACTGGAGATTGTTCACTGTTTCTTTCTTGATTTTCTCGATAAGTTCTGGAAGACGATGATTGAAGACTCTCACGATTTGTATCAATCCTTGAAGTTCCACATCGTCTGCATTACGAGCATAGACTTCCAGATTCGAGAAGGACTGCATCTTTCTGTAGAAGTCATTCCGGATGCTACAGGCTGAAAGGAACGAGACAAATCCTTTCATTCAATGTTCTTTATGTACATATGGTTACTTCATGATTTGCCTGTCTCCTGACAAAACAGGAAATAATTACAGTTATAGATAAATTTTTTCTATAACCTGTAGGATAGTTTTACTATAACCTGTAGGATATAGTTTGACTATAACCTGTAGGATATAGTGTTACTATAACCTGTAGGATACATATAGATTTACTATATATATGGGATACATAAAGTTTTACTAAAACCTGTAGGATAAAACTTGACCTGTAGGATTCATATAATTTTACTACAACCTGTAGGATACAGATTTACCAAAACGACCTGTAAGATATATTATTTATATAACCTGTAGGATACAGTTTTATTATAACCTGTAGGATACATATAGTTTAACTATAACGTGTGGGATATATCATTAATATAACCTGTAGGAAACAGTTTACTATAACCTGTAGGAAACAGTTTTATTATAACCTGTAGGAAACAGTTTTACTATAACCTGTAGGATACAGTTTTATTATAACCTGTAGGATACATATAGTTTAACTATAATGTGTAAGATATATCATTAAATATAACCTGTAGGAAACAGTTTTATTATAACCTGTAGGAAACAGTTTTACTATAACCTGTAGGATATAGTTTTAGTTTAATTTGGAAATAGGATAAAGCTTTACTTCATATCATGCCTCTCAAAGTGAGATCATCAAATAGAGACACTGATTTCCATAAGTTGTTTATTACTTACTAGAGCCAGTGCTCAGCTTGTAGAGATCCATTAATTTATCAAAGTTGAAACCCTAGGAGATGAAAAGCAGGAAATAAAAAGGAAGGTTTGTCAAGAAGGTGAAAATATTAGAGGCTAAATGGAGATGAGAAAATTATATGTGTATTAATTATCAATATTTGCAGCAGCTTCTGGTGTTTAGTTCCTCTGCCTTGGACAGCCCTGAGAAACAGTGGCAAACAGGCTGTTGTGTTTTTTCAAGTTTTTCCTATTGCCCATAGAAGAAGCCTTAACCCAGATTTGTGGAGACCAGCCATGCTAATTGCACGTTATAGTGCCCTCTTCCGAGCGTGTTTCGATGCAATAGATGGACTATTCTAACAGAGCTTTTTTTCACAACATGATGAGAGCAGATGCTCTTTGCCAATTCTTGTAGAGAAGAATGAGTTTCCTACATCAGAATACAAGAAGAATCCCTCTTAATATTAAGGATACCTTCAAGTAAACTCTGAAGAATGTTTGGCTAGAATGGGATACAAACCAGTGACCACAGTATTACAATTTGTACATTTTCTTATATATACCATAAAGTCAAAGGCTGTTTTAAGATTTCATAAGAATCACTGTATTGTTTTGTTGGTATTACTCAAAACTATAAAAAAAAAAATTGCCTTATTTCACTACCCAGCAGATTCAATCTAGTAACTAAGATGGTGTCTCTGTTAAAACAATGAAATCAGCTTGTCTCTAAAATAGTGGGCAGTGCACGGCTGGCTTACAAAAAATACCAAATTCACAAAGTTGGAAAATACTAGGCATAAATACACCTAAATCTTCACAATATCTACTGATTGTATATTTTGGAGAACAGGCAGGAAAGTAACATAAAGAAATAAACAACAGACAAGGTTTATGGATATACTTACTCCTGTAAAGGCAAGTCTACGATGGGAATGATTTTCCATGGTGGTGAGCCGTACAGCCTCCTTGAAGATTGTTGTGTTTCCTCTACAAACTATGGCATTCTGGCCGACCTGCTGCCCACACAGAGAACCTAGATAAAAACAAGAAGAAAGGAAAGTATCTGATATCACTGATTGATGTAAAGCATATTTCTTTGCAAAGACAGACATCTTTACTCTAAATGAGAATTTCCTAATCTTCTGTCTTAATAAAATTTAAAATAAGAAAAGCAATTCTAAAGCTGTATGCAAATTCAGCATTGCAAGGTCACTAGCATGGAAGGTTACAAGGTCACTAGCATGGAAGGTCACAAGGTCACTAGCATGCAAGGTCACTAGCATGGAAGGTCACAAGGTCACTAGCATAGAAGGTCACTAGCATGGGAGGTCACTAGCATAGAAGGTTACTAGCATGGAAGGTCACAAGCATTGTTGCAAATATATGTGTTTATAGTGTCCTTCATATGATATGTGCCGCACATTTTTGAATTCATACTTTCTGTACAACTTACATATATGAGAAATAAGCATTGCAATATATCAACCCTCTATATTTGTTATTACTAGTGAGAATTTCATTTTACCAACATGCAACTGATGGCAATGTTCCTCCTCACAAACATATACTTAAGGTACGTTAATTGTGCATTGAGACTCTTAACAATGTTCTCTGTAATGGATGGAAGCTGTTCAAAACCATCTAAACCTGTATCTGTAAATTAACAATAGCATCATCTTAGTACTTTGCACTTGTTAGATGTTATGAGCAATGTTTAAAATAAATGTACTGTAGAACCATGATCTCCTTACCATCTTCCTCTGTACCAACTATGGTCTGATCTGTCATGTTTTTGAATACATCCAATATGCAGTTGGCCATGTAAGCTATCTCCGAGCCAAATCTGAAGGACTGAAGAAACAAGTTTACAGGTTACTTTCAAAAGCTGATTCAGAATTTTTGCAAATACTGCATATTAAACAAATTCAACTTGCAACCAATCAGGTTCTCTGAAACGACTAAGGCAAGGTTCAGAAAAAAAAGCAATATGAATGACTTATTCTTGCACAAACATGGTGCTCTTTAGGAGGTAATTAGCCTAGCCAATTGGATGACAACAACTTTATTCCACATATCTTAAACTTGAAGAAATGAAAGTTTACAGTCTTGTATATCACAATAAAGGTCCTCTCGCACATTAACCTTGGCACCCTCCGGTCACTGGCTACTTGTGTGACACTGGTCAAACCCACATGCCAAAGTGCGCACAATTCAAACAGTAATGCGCAATGTTGTAATGTACACCACATCTACACATCCCTGGGGGATATCCTATAGGGTGTAGTCACAATCCTGGTGACACACTATAGGATACAATTTACTACACTGGTTCTCATTTATACACCTGAGTGAAGTACGACAATATCCTCAATAGCTAATGAACTGGATCTGACAGGACTTGAACCTGCAATCCTTAGATCCAAGACCAAAGCCTAACAACCACTTGACCACAACACACTTGACCGCAAAACACTTGACCACATCACATGATCATTGCCAATATAACTACAACACACTTGATCACATTGCAACTGACTACATCACAAGGTTATTGCCTAATAACCACTTAACAACAACACAGTTGGCCACAATGCTCTCTTATGTTGAAAGTAAGCTAAACTAGGTGGTTTTATTCTAACTTTAAAAAGTAGCGTAACCTAAAATGGTTTTACACACTTGATGTGACGATACTAAAGCTATCTTTTTAAGAATAGTGTGCATGGCAGGATATTTTACCCGACACATACAATCCACAACTTTAACTTATCAAGAATTTTGGGTATAACTTCAAAGTATACAAAAAAGTCTTAAAGAAAAAGAAACTTTATTTAAAATTCCACAAGTCTGACAAATAATGCTCAGAAAAAGTTAGAACCAGACAAGAAAGGAAAAGGTGCAGGTTTAATTTCTGAGCCTTTGTACTATTCACATATGGAGAGTGGTTCCACTGTAACCAGCATGAATACAAAGACCATACTGGTTATGAGTGAGGTATTTTATCATGAATGGCTCATACCTGTGTAAGATGATAAACTGTGTCAGCTTGGATGTTATCCATGGCATTCCTTGCTCCTCTAAAGCTGTAGATCTGTTGATGAGGGTCACCTACCAATATCTTTGGAATTGGCTGGTTTAGAAGAACATCCTGCTGAGCTGGAGAATGATGAATTGGAAAATTGGATGATTTAATACTTCAAATCCTCACATCACAATAATTGCAGTTTTCTTTTTCTATATTCTGATCAGGCAACAAGAAACCAGGAGGAAGCTAAGACTAAAGTCAAATGACCTGCGACCTCTGTAGTCGGTGAGTTTTGAAAAATTGAGCAGCCATACTGTGTCTGTCTATCTGCACTGCTTTCAATCACTTTACTCAGCAAGATAGGAAATTGTGTTGTGCAATTGGCACTAAAAACATAAGGTAATAAAGTATATGAATATACAAAAATAGTAACTTCAAAAGATTATTCCATACAACAATCATAATAAATTAATCTATGATATGTTACACTGGCCATCTGACAGAGATTCCAGAATACAATTAAGAATGTTTTGATGAGCTAGTTGAAATATAGAAATAGAATTGACTCCCCATCAAATGAAAGCATTTTTCAATACAAGATAATGTGAAAGCAGACATGTAAGGCAAAGAAATTCCTGGCTGTGACATCATCGCAGCAAAAGCTTTCATTTTACATGAATAATGAACGATGCCCATTTGACAGCTCAAAATTCTGTTTTTTTTTCCATATCATGTCATGCTTTCATTTACTGGTAAATATTACATCTTTAAAACTCTTTTCCTTTGAGATCTTTTCTTACCGGGAGTGAGATCCTGGGCTTCATCGATGAGCAGACACTGTACATCAGAGATGATCGGTTTACTTAACTGATAAACTTTTAAGTAACCCAGACGAAGACAAAAGATAGAGAGACAGTTATTAATAGATGGCAACAAACAGACCAGCAAAGTTTAACTATTCAGCAGCTGGCTACAATTTCATATCTTAATGTTGACATTATCAAAATGTTGAAAGTCCCAAAAGATTTATTCAAATGACTATAAAAGCAAATTGTGCAATAATATAGTAAGTAGCTTCAATACAAATAACTACCAGCCTGATTCTTGTAGGCAAATCCAAACTAGTCCTTTGTAAACATGCCATGAACATGTTGTTAGCTCAAGCTTAGTTGATATTTATATTTTATAATTCTGATTGCAGAGAATGTTACCAACTGTCATACTGCTGCCACGATATTGCTTTAAGCTATTAACAGGGAATCATTTATCTGATATCGCCTTCCCAAATTGCTAACCAAAATGGGCAAATTGCTATACAAGTAGAAAGATATATGTAGCAGTTTTTGTAAACAGGAACCATAGCATTTTATAGGACACAAAACTACAAAGCACTCAAAACTCATTTCTCTGTATTATGATGATCATTTGATAGTTCCAAGTCCTGTGTTGTCTCTTATGGTTCCTGTAAACAGGAACCATGGCATTTTATAAGAGACAAAACTACAAAGCACTTAAAACTAATTTCTCTGTATTATGATAACCATTTCATAGTTCCAAGTCCTGTGTTGTCTCTCATGGTGCTTGTAAACAGGAACCATAGCATTTTATAGGAGACAAACCACAACGCCCTCAAAACTCATTTCTCTGTATTATGATGACCATTTGATAGTTCCAAGTTTTACACGCTCTAATAACATTCAAGATTTTCAATCTGAGCAGCGGATGCAGATCACTCACCATCGTGAGTAATCTGGGCTTCTCTGTCATCTTCATCAATCATCCTCCCCCAAAGATACTCTGCGTCCTTCAGAATCGCCTGTAAACAGAATTTTGATTTAAAAAATGGTAAAATGATTGAACTAACAAATGAAACAATTGTTATTGTTATTGTACAATAATGTTCCTCATGTGGATATGGTTGCACTCATTGAATGTGTTTATATTACCAATGGAACACACTCTTCTCAAAACTTCAAGCATCTGCAATCTCATGCAATGAATGATAGCAAATGTTATATTGTATCTTCAAGCATATTTGTCTTAATATCAGAGAAATTATACTGCAAATGTTTAATTTAGCCCCTGGAAACAATTAAGCCACTGCATACAATATAAGGACCATTTTACCAGAGTTAATATACCAATCTCTAGCAAATCCCCCCCCCACCCCTCCCCCATAAGGTGTCATTTGATCCAATCAGGATCAAATGAAACATCATATATGTTTATACACAATATACATACTACCTTACGTAAAAGGATTCACATTTAATCCAGGGACCCTCTTAGCTACTAATTTCAAAAAGAGCTTTATATGTTAAACTCTCAACTATCTGGTCAAATGTCTGTAACAATTAAGGCATTTAAATCCATAGATGTGCAATTTCTAAACCCTAGACTTGGCATAAAGTAATCCTGATATGATCTATATCTGTAAAAAATGAGTTTACATTTGACACAGAGACTCTCTAAACTACAAATTATATTTTAAGTTGCCTCTGCACCATAGCATCTGCTCTGTGACATAAGGGCAGCTTGTCATGTTTTTACCTGTGTTAAGAATGTGGAGAAATTTTATTTGGGGGGGGGGGGGGGAGGGAGTGCCATTCGCTTCTAGTGTTACCTTTAGTACACAATCTTTTAGGTAACCTATATGTAACCAATATATTTTTGGAATTTTGAAGTGTTGTAGTTGTAAAAGAATAAGATACCTATTCATAACAAACTTTGTAATAAGGTTAAACATTATTTTTTATATTTTTATCTTGTTTCACTTGGATTTCACTCTCCCAATTTTGTCCCTAATCTCCCTATTTTGGGGGAATAGACAAGTGAACCGAAGGTCATTCCACTCTACCATAAATTTACTTCGTCTAGACTATTAAAATGAGGTCTGTCACTAAACTAAACCTCTGAATTAACACTCTTTTCTAAATAACTGATGAGGAACCATACCATTCTATCGTGATGTGTCAACACTGCTCTAGGGGAGCCTGCAGTAGTATATGTCTCTGGTACGTGTCTTGTTGTAATGATGTCGTCTGCTGATGACACATAACTCTTGATGGTGTTGCCGACCAGTCTTGCGTACAACGCCCATTGCAGCTTTGACATCTGACCCTCAGGTCTCTCTGGAAGCAGATCCTTGATGGTGTATGGTTTCAGGTCAAAGGTCAACTTATGACCATACCTGGAAGAATCAATTACAAGATATGAAAAGCAGACCAAACTTGAGAGACTTTTGAGTTGGATGGATGACTGTGACACTCACATGGATATTAATTTGATATTTACTATTGTTAGTTACAATACCTACTAACTGCATATTTCCTCGGGTTGATAACTTCTGTAAATTTAACCAACCCTATACTCTATGGCCCTGGTATTCAAAGTGGGAGTTGCAACCCTTGTTAGGGTCAGCCAAAAATCGGGAGAAAGACAATTTTGGTGTGCAAAGAAACGTGGAAATATGTTGAAAAGTAAATTACTTCAAAACTCTTAAAAATTGAACCCCATATTGCAACTAAGCAGCCAAAATCAAATAAAACTTTCCAAAAGGGGATGGGGATACCTCCTCCCCCATAGACACCTTCACAAAGCCACAACAACTCCCACTGGAGGTCCACCAAGATGATGAAGGTCCAAAGAAGGGTCCCCAAGTGAAAACATTTGAATTCCAAGGCCCAAAGACACCCAACTAGACTTTCTTCCATCAAATGAATGTAAGCTACCAAATAATAACCAATGCTAATCAATCGTGACAAATGTTGCTGCCAAGAAACTTTGTCGTCCCAGCACTAGTCTCATACCAAAAGCAAATTGGGAGGGCAAAAAATGTCTAAACTTTGAGGTTTATGTTCATAATTAGACACAAAACTTGTGACATGTAGCTAAAAGGTGCATTGATTTAGTTCTGAACAGCATATGACAATTACCAAACCCATTGCAGAAAGTTGCTTTCAATTTGGACATGACACAGTTACATTTGTACATGTTAGATTTGTGCACAGTTAGTTGTACATGACACTAGTTAAATATTACCTATGCTTAACCTTCTCAAAGGCGAGTGAATGAGTTGTTCGACATTCTGTGTTTCCCGGAAATGTTCTGGATGCCTCCACCTGTACTGTCCTAAATTAAAACAAACAGCAAGAAGAGAAAATGCTTTGGCTTTGTAAATGGGTCAATCACATTTGATGGGCAATATGAGTCAAGTGGAGGTGTTATGGCAGTACAGGGTGTTCTGGTTGACATTTGTCAGTGGACTGCTGAGTGGTTTTAAGTCTTTAATGATGGTTTTTAGTACTGAAGAACTGAACAAGGTTCAAAATATTCCTGACAAAGGGTATCTTACAGTTTACCAGTTTTCTCATACACCGTTATTTGGATACTACTTGCGATGTCTAGCAATACTTGGTTGCCGAGTATGACCACCCATCCCCCCCCATCCCAATACGACTACCACTGTCATCCCCTACACATATAGCAAATAGATGGTACACTAACTTTACTACCAGTACTTACTTGTTGAAAGCCACATACAACAAATGAAGATATCGGTTGGCCTCTGCAAATTTGATGAGAGTAGTTGTCTTCCCAGTGCCTACAATATATATCCATGGAAAAGTAGTTACATGTCTGTTACGATACCCACACAGGTCATTTTACCCGCAAATCTTAAAGAGTTTTATTTAGATTTTATGGATGGCTTAGTCGGGATATGGGACATTTCTTGGGGGAGTTCTTGCTGTAATATAACGTTACTTGTACATTGTATTAAAGGTGCTTAAACTTTAGCAGACGTTTGATTTCCTGTTTAAACTTCAAGTAATCATGCAAAGAAGATCTTTTCCCTGTTTACTATTGCAAGAACACAATGACATATTTAATGCACATATAGTATGACTAGACAAAACATTGAGTTATATGTTAACATTTATCATAATTAACATAAGGATTTTCAGTACCTGCAAATGCGATCACCTTCACCACTTCATCACGCCGGATTATACCTATTCGATGGTTAACAATACGAAGCTGCTCTTGAGTAAGAGGAAACTTTGATTTCCTGAAAGATACAGAACACTTGAGGTAACTAAAAGTGGATGTGGGGAGGAGGAGTTGAGGGGGGGGGGGGTGGAGAGTGGAAGGATTGAGCAGATGTGTAGAGGGATGGAAGGTATAATCTTAGAGATAATGGCTAGTGTACATATCACACTGAAATGGAAGTGCTTACTTTGTTTTGTTTTGGAAATAGTTTTATTGGCAAACATACTGAAGACTATACTGCAGAAAACAAGAATGAATAATAAACCTGTTGTAACAGTATCACACATCGACCACATGCCATGTTCCACTTATGCACCACCAAACATGGCATTGCTTTGGTGACTGAATTTCATTTTATAGACTGGGTAGACAAAGTGTTTCTGAAGGTTAATACTGGTTTATTAAGAACAGATAAAATCTTTATGCAGTTCTGCAGTGGCGGAGCTAGGGGTATTGGTCAGGGGGGGCAAGAATGGTCTGTAGGGGCGCTTTCGACACTATCTAAGCGGAGCGCCACCACAGGTTGGCGCGGAGCATACAGAAAATTTTTGAGTAAAGATACTCCCTAGATCGCAGGAAATGACCCTTTCCGGGCCTTGCTAATTTGCAGATAAACGAAGAATAAATAGGTGTTGTCGCCATTTTGTCAGAAATTACACCAACAAAATGTGACAAATGTCAATAAGTAGATGAGAGCGCAATAAAAAAGTCAATAATCGCGAATAAGTAAAAAGTAGTAAAAAGCTGAAAAGGGCGCCAGCAGTCCATTTGAGTCCGTCAGGGGGGGCATCCACCCCCCTGACTGTATGGACGCTCCGCCACTGCAGTTCTGCAAATTCATGTTAGGTCAGGATATTTCTACTAGATATTATTAACAATACTGATATTTTCACTATATGGTCAATTCCATGATAAGGTCAACATCATACCTATTATTAGCTTCAATTTGTTTTCGACATCAAGGCATTAGACAAGTGGTGAATTGAAAACACCCTCAATTTACTGTCACGCAAGTCACAAAATGGACTGTTTTTGTATTTTTTTTCCTTGTCTGCACAATTGTTTTACTCCAAATAATGAATATCAAGTCTTCACATAGATACCAAAAGGATTACTGAATTTTCCTTTTCAGAAGATATTCAAATTTTGCAGAAAATCACCCTTTACGAATGTCACGCGAGTCACGTCACGCGAGTCACGTCAATTCAAGATAGTGTTTTTACCTATTTACTGTGTGAAAATTACAGGGATGTTATAGCTTGATGAATGAATCACTGATTAAAGATATCATATATGCATTCCCCTTTTATTAGGCAACTTGAATAATATGGGCACACATAATTAAACTAATTATAATAATTTCATTTGAAATATCAGAATTTAAATTCATGAATATTTATTCGCAATATAATGCCTATTTTATCACCACATTTGGAAAGTTAGCATGTGTCATTGATTTTTTAGTAATATACAAAAACATAATCTATATTAGTATCTGGCAATGCCATGTGTTATGACTTGACAACCTAAAGGTTAACTGCACAATCATTCCCAAAATCCTATGAGCGAATGTATCTTCTCAAATATTACACTTTTGGTTTATTCAAATATGACAAATGAGAATGGTTATTTGAATCACATTTTGATAGATGTTTCTTCTATAACTTTCAAATGAGTGACTTCAACAGACTAAATATTGTTATAAATATTAATTGACAAGATATATTGCCTGAACAACTGTACTACCCGTACAGTATATTACCTACTGTCTGCAGTTATGAGGGTAACTCGGGGACATTAATATCATCTGGACATTCCCAAGGGAAGAACCTTTTGGACACTTTCTAGACCAATGAATGTTATATTTCACTATACAAGATCTATACCTTCGATGCACTACTGCATTTGGTCTAGAACTATCCGAAAAGTGAACTCGTCACGCGAGTCACGTTTTCTTGTCACGCAAGTCACAATACATCTTCACCGTTATTTTCATGCGTTACAACATATTTTCAAAGTTGCACAGCAATTGAGGTAGAGGTGTTTTTCAACTTCGGTATGATTATAAAAAGTTATTGGAAACATTTTAATAAGACATAAGAAATCGAACATTTGTGTGTGCATTCTGATTTTTGCTAATAGTAACTGTCACGCGAGTCACGTTTAGTTTTTCGCCAATTTCACCCCCAATACTTTAGGTATAAATATTTTTTCTCTACTGTTGTAAGCATTAAGGCGTACCTTCACTGACTACATGAATGCTTTTCTCCCTGGTAATTTCTTTATTTGTTTAATGATATCAAATAGAGAGGAATTATAGTAAAAATGTCACACGAGTCACCACGAAATTGAAAAGGTTTCATATCCTCCATAATTCAATCAAAATTAACTCACAAACTATTACTGAACATTACTATTTTCACGGTTAACATTGAAAAAATGTATTCACCTTTGTTCCTTCCTTCCTTCTTTCCCTCCCACACCCCCAACCTCAAGAATAAAACATACATATTAAAAGAGCAATTGTTTGAGTTGACATACAATGAATTTATGAACTTAACAATTTTCATGGTTAACATTGACAAATTGTATTCCGTCCTTCCTTCATTCCCCTCTCCCACCCCTTCCAGCACCCTGAAGAAAAACATATAAAAAGAGCAATTGTTTGAGTTGACATACCCTGCTAATGCCTTCTTCCACTGAACATCTGGTGTGCTGTCTATGACTTGAACAGAGGAAGGTCTGACATCGTTTTCAAACAGGAATAAAGCGTAAAAAACACGGAAATGTAACCTACAGTAAAGGAATAAGGATAAAATCAAAATAGATTGTTGATTCTCTTTGAGGCACATGTCTCCCTGTAATAGATAATACCAAACACTCCCTTGCAACCTCAAGCAGTATTCATTCTCAGTATTAAGTGGTTCATGAATAAAAGTCGTGAAAAAGAGAGAACAAAGACACCGTCCATTAGAAATTAAAAATTTGCTAATGAAGCTGTAGCTCTTAGAATGTAAAAAGAAAATTGATTATCATCCACTTTTAATGAAATCATTTCCTGTTGGTCTTTCATATCCATCTTTCATATATTCTTTCAACAATTTCTTCAGAGATTGTGTTGTCTCTGTAGTGATAGCAGTCATGTTGCTGTACAGCGGAGTACCTCTGTCATATTTGAGGATGTATTTTTCTTTCAGGCAGGACATTATTTAACAGACTTTAGAATGACATACCTTCTACAGAGATTGTGTTGTCTCTGTAGTGATAGCAGTAATGTAGCTATACAGTGGAGTACCTCTGTCATATTTGAGGATGTATTTTTCTTTCAGGCAGGACATTTTTTAACAGACTTTATAATGACATACCTTCTACAAAGGTTGTATTGTCTCTGTAGTTATAGCAGTAATGTTGCTATACAGTGGAGTACCTCTGTCATATTTGAGGATGTATTTGTTTTTCAGGCAGGACATTATTTAACAGACTTTAGAATGACATACCTTCTACAGAGATTGTGTTGTCTCTGCAGTGATAGTAGTAATGTTGCTATACAGTGGAGTACCTCTGTCACAGTCATTGTTGTGTTTGTTGAGGCAGGATGGAGTAAGCAATCCAGGATATCTCTGACATCTTTGACCATTTCAGCAAGAATGACAAGAGCTGCCACAACTGACCAAGGATGAGGATGCTGATAAATGAAAGATGGAAATATATAACATTTTTTGAGTTTTATTGAGACTACTTTAAAGGTAAGTACTGAAATGGTATCAAATTGTTAAAGAGTGATATGTTATCTTGCATTTTGTTCATATTAACATATTCATCCTTCTTAGCGTTATTCTTATTGTCAAAACCTGAAAGCAGCTTTAAGCTGAAAAAATACCTTGGAATTGTTTATACCTCATCTTTCATCAAATCTGGCAAGTTTTCAGCGATTAAATCTTTGGCAAAACTGTAATTGGGATGATTCTCTAAGTCTGCAATAGTTGATTCCCCCGGCAGTCTGTTTATTGTCGACAAATACCTGAAATGGAATATATATTAGGGAAATATTTTATAGCTTTTCGACTTATTCTCTTTCTTTTTTTTATGTACGAAATGTTATGAATATCCACAAATGTTTCACAAGTTTGTTGACTTGAGAACACCAATGATGCAATTAATAGCTTACTACTGGTTTGATTTGAATGTAATGAAGAGCTAAGCTGAATAACGATTGAAGATGAATAAAAGACAAAACAGAATTAAAAACATAAATTATGAGTCGTGACATAAGACAGCAAATAAAGAGGAAAAAAATATAATTAGGCCAACATGTGAGCCGACATGGATTGTAGAGATAATAAATAACATCAATGAACTTGTGGCATCTGCTACCTGTTAGCTCAACATTGCACTGAAGTGGAGAATTACGAGGTATGATTGGATATATTGACATGCCTCCCGTAAAGGGTTCTTATACCCAAAGTAAGGAATTCCAGTGTCCACTTTCAAATGACCAGTACTATCGACAACAACTGGCCATCACAATTTACATACATACAATATGGTTATTTGGTGTTCAGTAACTGTAATTGCCATCATAACAGCACCACACGGTGACCACATTTATAGCCAATTAACATGCCTTCCATCATGGAACTGATTTGGTAATGAAATGTTTCATTTCATTAATTAAAATTAAAAGGACTAAAATATTCATTGGATTCTGCAGCTTTTAGCTTGGAGTACAAGTTTGTCATGAATATTTGGTTCATACTGTAAGCATGCAGATTCAGCATTATTTACCTGATGACATCCAACAGACATGACTCCTTTGAGGAGTCTTTTAGCGGTGAGGACCATGACCTTGCATTCCCCTTACATCTCCTGTAAGCCTTCTTCCAAATGATAAACTTTAATTAAGAAAATTGTGAATCAGAAGAACATTGTGAGTGCCATGTATGTATGTATTAACAGATGACTAGAAATAAAACAAATAAAAACTTTACATCTGCATGAATCTCACATACTTTATGATTTTAGTTTACAAACATTTCTACCATCAGACTCCATCAGAGAACTTATCCGATCATCTAGATGTTGTAACGCCTCGAGCCAGTGCCTCAACTCGAGTCAGACTTGTGTCCCTATTTTAGGGCCACTAGACTCTAATCGATTCTTTGTTTGCAAAAGATTAGAAATGATTCTAGTCTCTGGTTGCATTGGCAAAGGCGCAAAAACTGTACTCAATTCGAGTCTCAATTGATTGTGACTCAACTCAATTCAAGTCTCTAGCTTTGGTGATTCGACTATCTTGAGTGACTTTTCATAACAAGTATATGAACAATTAAAAATACAAACAAACATGTGACTGGAAAGAAACAATATCTGTAGGTGCTGGTCCAGTTACATAATGTTTACAGTTGCATTTGAGAGACTTGATTTAGATAATTAGGGGCTTAAAGTGACTCAACTTACTGTAGATATCAACTTAGATATCAACAGGGACACATGGTGACTCGACCTAAGTAATCAAGGACTCTATGTGACTTGAACTGACAAAAGAGGCTCCAAGCTGACTCGCCATGTGCTAAGCAGAATACTGGACTCGACTTGAAATGTGAAAATGTAGCTAGTATTCAAAAGGCTCCGGTCAAGACTCGAAAATAAGGGACTCGATTACAACACTGCTAGATGTAGAAGCTGTTACATTCATTACAAATCACCTCAAGCATCCTGTAAACTTTGTGCACACTGAAGTGTAGTTTACTGAGAGACAACGGCATAAAAGCAACATCTGTATGTTGAGGTTGGATTACTTTCAAAAACTATTAAATTGGTGAAAACTAAATGAATCTAGTCTGATGTGGGTCTTCCAAATTTAAAATATTTCAAAACAGTTTTTTTTTTTAAATTTACAGCCATGTTTGTTCCTGTGTGGAAACCAATATTTATTATTGTTCAAATAAGGTGGTCTTATTTGAGCACTAGGCCTAACTTTCCCTGTGAATCACATAAAAGAATGAGTAGCTTCAATGTTAAGTTTGTAAGATTTTGAAAAATTCTTTGGGCAAAATGGTTCTTTTCAGAGAGTCTGGTACTTTCCAAAAGAGAAATATGAAAGTAGATTTCACTTTAACGTGTACACTTGACGGTCTGATGTACAATATTACCCACACATTAGTTGTACACTTTACATATTTAGTCTCTAGCTCATTCTATCTGATCATGTTCAATATCACTCACCGAATCATTAGCAATGACGTTCCACCAGCGATGACAAACCAAAGAGCAGCTTTGCAGCAGATCGAGGACTGAAATTCTACAGAAGATGTTTTCCAATATTTCTAGAGGCAGATTGGCAAAGTAATCACGATTATCATCATCTTCTTCTTCATCATCCTGTCCGTCGCTCACCAACCCAAATGTTCGGGCCTTCAGTGGGGTTGCAGCATCACGCCCCAATTCTCCCGTTTCATCCAAAACCTCATCCGGGATTTCATCTCCATCTAACACGTCTTCGAAGTATGCATCATCATTAGATGACTTCTGATTACCGGCCATGTTTTCTTCTCTGTTAGTTTCACACCAACTTGTCTCCATTGAAGTATTTCCTGACAATTCACTGCTTGATGGACAGATCGTTTTGCACTTTCCATTTCCTTTCTTAACTACGGGTTGATTGATCAGCTTTTGATCAGCACCAAATTGATGAGTGTCGTCATCACCTTCACCGAGGCAATCCAAAAGGGACAAACTCTCCTCACTGCAAGACGAGAGCTTTGAGTCATCATCATCTTCACCTAGTTCCTCCGGCAAATTTGCTTTTCTTTCCCCAGAAGACTGAGACACAGTCAGTTTACCTTCTTCATCTATGTCAAAATCTTCCATCCATTCATCTAGAGAATCATTATCGAATGCATCCTCTAATTCCTTGGTCTTTTCTTGTGACGGCTGTGAAGAAATCAGAGTTCCATCATCTGAAATATCGTATTCATCGAAGATATCTTCAATGGAGTCGTTTTCGAAAGCCTCGAGACTACTCGTTAAATCATCCTTAGATTTGCAGATCACCTCTTGTTTGTCTCTTGAATCTGTTGAGGAACCAGTAATACTCTCTCCTGTTGGTGTAAGAGAGGTCCCTGGTCTGTGACTAAAATCTGCCCTCCTTTGATCAGTAACTGACTTGGGGTTCTTCAGGTTCCGGTTCCATGTTTCGTTCAAATTTTTCTTCACTGACTTCCGTTGAGAATCTTCCTCAGGTTGACAACCTCCAGAGTTCCCAACATCTTTAGGGGGAGATTTAACCAAATACTTTGTCAGGGATGTCTGTTTCAAAGGAGAGGGTGTCTTCGGAGGAGGTGAACTCAGTGGTATATCTTTCTGATACTTTGGCTGTTTACTTTTCGAAGGAGAGGGCGTCTTTGAAGGAGATGAACTTGGAGGTGCATACTTCTGAAACTTTGGAAGTTTACTTTTCGAAGGAGAGGGCGTCTTTGAAGGAGATGAACTTGGAGGTACATACTTCTGAAACTTTGGTGTACTCTTTGAAGGGAATGAACTTGGAGGTACATACTTCTGAAACTTTGGAAGTGCACTTTTCGAAGGAGAGGGCGTCTTTGAAGGAGATGAACTTGAAGGTAAATACTTCTGAAACTTTGGTGTACTCTTTGAAGGGGATGAACTTGGCGGTACAGATTTCTGAAACTGTGACAGTTTACTTTCCTCACTTGCTTTCTGTGGGGAACCAAGGGTACAAATGGATCGAGATGCGACTGCTTTCTTCTGTGGTTCTCGGCTTGAGAGATCTTGTGTATTGCATAGATTTCCTTTATTGGGAGACACATCCTGAGAACTTTGGAAAGCATTAAGCTTCACTGGTGACTGATTAGGTATTACTCTGGAGGTTCCTTGAAAGATTTTATTTGGAGTAGAAGACCTTGGACCTGTATGAGGCTCATACTCGCTCCTGCCTTTGGAATGTTGTTGACTTCCATGCCATGGTGACTTTCTTGAGGTGTTAACCAATGGTTTAGCATTCCTTTGTAAGGACTCTCCAG
Source organism: Apostichopus californicus (assembly GCA_020650975.1). Classification (NCBI taxonomy): domain Eukaryota; kingdom Metazoa; phylum Echinodermata; class Holothuroidea; order Aspidochirotida; family Stichopodidae; genus Apostichopus; species Apostichopus californicus. Next base: position 3,037 of record JAIPMN010004308.1, on the reverse strand, counting down.
TAGTCGGCGGACAGTTTGATGCCATCTGAAGGTTACTGACTTTGGGTGAACTGGAAGATTTTCTATCAGTTATTTTATCTGGTGATGGCTTTGTCTTATCAGTTCTTTTTTTAAAATTGTTGGTTGCTGTTGGTTTTTCCGACAGCATTTGAGAGCTGGACGGAAAATGTTTCATTTTACTTGTTGGAAATTCCATCGACTTCCGTTTGGGACTTCCAATTTGAGCAAAACCACTTGTATTGTAAACACTCGCTTGTGGAGGTCGAGCTTTTGTACCTTTGCTGGGTGAGATGTACTGTCTCTTAGGTTTACTGACTGTTTTTGTGACAGTTGATGGGCCACCATGTTTAAGTTCTGGCCTTGCTTCTGGAAGGAAGCATGAGCCCTGAGAGCGCCCTCTTTGAGCTGAACTTATATTAACATTTTTCTCACGAGTTGTTGAGCTTTGAAATAACTGTGGATTGGTGAGAGATGCAGCGCCTTCTGACGTATTTGAATAATGAAGACATTCCCGAGGACCCATCCATATCTTATGTCTCTTGGAAGATGGGTTGGAAGAATCAATGTCTCTATTAAACTGGTCTTTTCGGGAATTATCCTCAGTCATCCTGCTTCTGGCATCGTGGTGATAATCTGTGAAGCATATTAGCAAAGTTACTCATCTAGTTCATTCAAAGTTCAATAGTATGAAGAATTGCATATTGTTGGGCATGCAAACGAGTGTCTTTTTACTTGTGTGTCTTAGACCTACATCAAGCATGTTTTACCTGTGCTGGTTTCTCTTAGTTAGAACACATTGCATGGCTAACAGAAACTGCAGATTACTTGCCATACTAGACAAAAATGCATATGTTTTGCTATTAATGTACACACACATACTTTCCAATCCTTTTCCTCGCGTACCAAAGCATGTGTTTCAAAAGCTCCAACAGGTACGTGCTGTGCTATATACTGTACCCCCCCACCCCCAACCATTGGTAAGTGGACTGTTCCAAATTATCCTGTGAAAATGTAACCCATCCGTGCTCGTGATTGGCCGATTAGGCTTAAACCATTTTTGAAGGTGAAAGGGCAAGAAACATATCAGTGTGTCCCTTCATTGACCTTTTGTCTGGAACAGTAGAAGCAAGATGTGCAGCATGAGGAATGTTAGTGTAAAGAGAAGTGACGTCGAAAGTACCGATGATGGCTGTACTGGGGATTTGGTTCTTGATATTATTTTTACCGGGTATTCAAGGTTTGTTTCGAATACAGATTTCAATAACTGTCAGTATGGGTATGAATGAAATACCAGGTATACCTAGTATAAAGATAAACCAATGCATCCTAGGGCATAATTAAATTAATGTTAAAACTTAGCCTCATTATGCATTCAATTATAAACACAAGCCAAACTGATCCCTACCTGTAGGCTGTACACTATTTGTTGGTACTATAATTGTGTACTGTGAAACTTGTAATCACACAATTGTTATGTTATTATTTTGCTATTAAGGTTATGTTAACAGTACATCAAACTTTGTACTGAAGTGAAACCGAAAGGAACCGAAAAACCAACTTTTTCTTAGGCCTAACGTTAGTGATTAATTGGCTTACGATGTCGTCTTCTTCTTCTTCCAGTATACTAGTGCTAACTTCATCTTTGAAGACTCATGCACTTGATTGACAGGTTGGCTATCCAAAAAGCAACACAGAAATAAATCCGATTAACATGAAATTACTCATTGCTTATTATATATACAAATGGGTGTTCATACCAGATTTCAGCGAGTTTCATTGAGATTCAGAGGAGGAAATCGGAGACAATTTTGGAGCAAAACATAAACAGCGTCACACGGTATGTGAAGAGGTCAAGAGATCACAGTGAGTGAGTTACGGAGATAGTTTTGCGAAATTAGGGTGCATACAGTTAATACATTACACCCTAGTACATAGGTGAAGTAATATTAAATACAGATACTTATAGCAAACATAACGTTTGAAAGCATCGACTTGGCACTAAAGAACGTTAACTGTCATATTTAATTATGCGTTTTAACATCCGTTAGATCATATGACACATCAATTGTAACATTTGTATTGTACAGTACTCATGGAAATTGAAGTAGGGAGAATGACGTCATGCGACAGAAGTCACTCATCAAACTGGTGGCGCTTTGCTTGTACGGCAAGAAAGTACCGGAGCGTAATACAAACACTACGTCTTGGCATAACTAAAGTGATAAAGTTGACATAAAACACTCGAAATGGTGATATCGTGTGCCGCATTTGTGTGCCAAAGTCGTCAAACGTTGACAGTGGACTGCAGTTTCACAGGTCATTCTTAGGAAGCGATAGTATAAGCAATTACATAGGAATATAATTACTTTACTAGTGTCGTCTGCTCAGCTGCTGTATTGTTATGCACGGAACCTGGACATAGTTAGCCTAGGCCCCTAAACCGGCTACGGCTGTCCTATCGAATGCGATATGACTAAAGCCTAAAGACATCAATTATCTCCACCTCATTTTCCTTAAAACTGTATCACTAACGATATATCCACTTGACAGAATAGCATGGGATGACTGTTATGATGTCCTGGGCTTATCAAGTACAATTCAATATTAGAAAAATAGGCTTAGCTTAGGCCTAGCCAAGTATGAACATAGCCTTGCCCTTGGTCTAACTTAGGTTAGCCTTAAGCCTAGAATACTTTAGTATGTTAACATATCTAGAATTTTACAAATATATAAGTATAGACGACACAATCTTTGTAGCATGTATGTCATTCTAAAGATTATAAAAGTCTGTTAAATAATGTCCTGTCTGAAAGACAAATACATCCTCAAATTTTTAAGAGGTATAGTCAGTATTGCGAATTTCGGACACCTACGAATTCGGACACCCCCAAGAAATACACGATTTCACCATGACAACCTACAGGAATAGCCAAATTTCACCAAAAAGTACAAAGCTACAGTTATTTTCTCTCCAAAATGACCCGTGTGCAAGTAAATACTTACATATTTGTCAATAAAATGACGGAGATCTATGAAG
>JAIPMN010004307.1:0-12821 GCA_020650975.1 Apostichopus californicus | reverse complement strand
ATTGTTGTCATCAAAGAGTTGACAAGTACTTTGACAAAGGTCGCAGAGACCTACATTGTCGGCGTTGACATTAATGTTATTCATACATCTGCTAATGGGGCTCCCTCTTAAGTAAGGTTTATCAGCTGTGCTGCAAAAGTTTGGAAAAGGAAAGTTTGGTGCTTAGAAGTAAATATGACTACAATTTGTAGTGCATTTCTGTATGTTAGCTTGCCATTTTGGGCCGTGTGGTGTGTGTGTGTGCCCTCTTGATTATAAAGTACAATGTAATGAAGTTTTGTTATGAAAAATAGAACAATTAAGACTATATGGGATACTTGCACCCTGTTTTTGCCTTATCAGAGCATATGGGATAACAGCTTAAACCCATAGGCAATTAATGACTGCTTGATGGGGGAGATGTTTAGTGTGAACAAGATTTAAATGGATATTCATATGTATTCAACTCAAAATGTTTACTAGATATATGTTAGTATGCGGTCCTACCTACATCGTAGGAATAACAGTGTGGCTGATTTTATGAACAAAACACAAAGTAACATGAGAACAGGCGGCTTGGTATTTAACTCCCTTAACCCCCCCCCCCCCCATCTTGTGACAATTGAGGGCTATAGGAGTGGAGCTGCTGCTTATACTGGGGTAAATATCCAGCAAATGGACTGTGTAGTTGGTGAAGTGGGGTGGGGGGGTTATGACGAATGATGTGTTGCAATAATAGTATGGTAACTTTCGACCTGGACGTCTTAACATGGTTGGGTTACTACTACTGTAAGTGAACTTTGACTAGCACGGTTTTTATTTACGTTTTACCTTCTCCACATGGGTTGGGACTATATGTGCTTTTTCTCTATCAAAGGACTCCTGCAATTTGGGCATTTTCAAAGAGATCTACCAGTTTTTTAAGTTAACTTCATTTGAACGTATTGTTGTGTCAGAAAGTACAGAAGTGCTTATAAACCTAGGAGATACTCCCCTTCGGCACCCTTCACTAAATGAAATTACCGCTCTCTGTATGAACCAAGATGTGTTTCTAACAGTTTGGACACAAAAATCAACTTTTGAAACAATTGTCACAAAAGGTGACCGTAAGGATTGACAGAGACAAATCGAGTGGTGTTTTTGTACATAAATGTTATATGAAGGCTGTGAAATATGCAAAAGCATTGCTTCAAAAAATAGTATTATTTTGCCTAAAGTGTCCTTTTCAGAATATTCATGTTTTTTTGGGGGGGGGGTTTTGTTCTTTGTTTTTTATTCTCTACCTTTTATGTATTGATTTCCGTCTCCCAGGGGAAACTTTAAATTTTTTAGTCCTCGGAGATGTCTTTACGTAGTGCGACAAGGATTGCAGACGTTGACTGAGAAATATTAATTCAGCCCGCATTTTAAGAGCGAATAGAAAAATCTTTGGGGTTAAATGGCCTTATTTATTCCACTTTTATGAATGAGTATGTTCCAAATATTTGAGATGAAACACTCAATTCTGAACCCCTTACAGGTTATCCATGTATAGTGTCCTTGATATATGAGAAAGGAAAAATGTTTTCACAAAGAGGTATTCGGGAAGCAGGGTATTGGGGGTGGGGGGGGGGTGGAAGGGATGTTTCAAGTTTATCCAACCAGGTTGAAACTGCAATAATTTGCCAGATTTTGCCAAATATTAATTTAAAGGGATTTTTCAGTCCTATAGGAGATTCTCTCAGTTTTTTCTTTCTTTTAAATTTTCTTTTAAGTCATTGAGAGTAGCAGTTTATCCGTCTCAATCCATGGGAATGACCCCAAAATAAGATGCATAACCCTCGATTTATGGATGCATGACGAAACTTTAAATATGTTCCACCAGATAAATCATGGTAGCTTTACCGATATTTCAGCGTCTTGAACTCTTGACTAAGGATAACTGACCGCAATGCTAGAGAGTATTTGTGTTTTCAATTTAAAAACGTAGAAATTTTTGGACACCTGCAAGTTTTACATCCCCTCTTTTTTAGATGGAATCATCTATTTGTCTTTTGTTTTACCCTGAAATGAAGACAAAAGAATATTTAAAGTAGTCTGATCATCTATCTTTGTACCTAATTTAATTTTTTTCAATTTTTTGTGAAAAGCACCAAAGCCAAGATGACGCATTCGATACAGTTTGTACTTTATTATTCGACTGTGTTTGCTGATACCTAGTACTTCCTGTAATATTACTGAAACTTAAAACAAAATTTCTTCATTTATTTTGAAACACCTCGCTTGTACATGCAGATTCCTTTTGTTTCCCTTTTCATGAACAGTTTTGTTTTGATATATATTTATATATATATATACATATATGGGTGACGGGTGAACAACCTTGAGATCAAACAGTGGATTGGCTGCATATTGTGAGAACATTTATGGAGTCTTGTGTGTGGTAAATAATAGTGGATAAGGGTTTGGATAAGCTGTATAGCGAGGAGGGCGAAGGGGTGGGGGAATTGTTCTGTCTTTCGTCTGAGTAGCTATTTAGGGAAAGCTTAGGCTTCACGGTCACCATGAAACATATATGTTAGTCAACTTGGGCAAGTTGGTAGATATATGGATATCTGCAGAATGATACGGTTGAATGCTTTTCTTCGGACAAGTGAATTAAATCTTGTTTACCATTCATGCATTGGCTGCAGACAGTTTTATAGTTAGTATTAGACCGTTTTCTGGTCAGAAGTTTTCAAATTGAGTGAAAAACCCACATTTGTTTACAAAAACACTCAAGTGCTGAATAGGCCTCAGCTTTTTTTCTTCAATTGTGGATATTAAAGTGTGTGAGAGAGATAAGATATAATTGGTTGTAAAGGTTTTTGTCTATGAATATTCATTGGGTTCAGTACATAGAAAATAAAAAAGATTTAACTAACATTATTGGAAACACTGTTACAGAGAAATGACTTATTCATTGGGATTATATTCACTCGTGCATTTTCATGTTGCAATTGTTATTTAGTGTGGAAAGTGATGTTCTAAGCGGAGGTAACTATGGCGATAGGAGGGTTTGGGGAGAGAGAGAGAGATTAGGGTAAGGTGTGGATATTCATGTACAGTGTAATATAAACTGGTTGTATTTATTATGTACTAAGGACACCACTCATTCCTATTTATAATTATTATTATTATTATTATTACTATTTTTATTATTATAACTTGAAAAGCTTCTAAAGATTAATTATATGTAAATATCTTTATGCTAGGTATAGAAATTTCTATGAATATTCACGTAGGTCAAGTGTGGGAGAGCGTTAAGGTGCGGAAGCATTATGTAGTTAAGGGTAGAGCGGGCAATAAGTACATTTTGTGGGGGGAATCGAGAATTGACGTTCGGCTTCTTCAAGGAACATTTTTGCCCTCTATGAATGACTCTCACTGTATAGGACAACGACCAATGCAGTTTCAAGTTGTAACGGATGTCAGGTGTCATGCAAATGGCAATATTAGGTAACCTCAGTGTTACCCTCTGACCCAGGGTTGTATTTTTATCACACTTTTAGGTAACCCAGTAATCCAAAACCGGACGGATTTTAGTCCAGAACATTTAAGAATCGTGTCCTACAAGATGAGTTAATCATCAAAGTTTCATTTTTGTGTTTTTGCACATTTCTGATGTTTGTACCATAATTGCATTTTGGTTTTTTCGGGTGCAGTTTTTTGGTATGATGAAGGAAAAACATTGATGGTTTTTTTTTTATTTGGGGAGGGGGGGTGGGTGAGTTAGTTGGCACTTTGTTCTTCTTGGGGACACTTGAAATGGTCGTGCAGCTTCCAGTGGTGGTGTGTACGAATCCATGAGAAACGTGAAAGTAGAAAAAAAGAAAGATAGAGTTTTGATTATCGATATTTGTTGGGCATTAACTTGTTATAGCTGTCAGGATTTAAAGAAGGAAAAGAGAACAAAATATACTTTCACGTGGCACCTAAAGGACAATGAGACACGTGGCACCTAAAGGACAATGAGACACGTGGCACCTAAAGGACAATGAGACACGTGGCACCTAAAGGACAATGAGACACGTGGCACCTAAAGGACAATGAGACAAGAAACCTTCGCCCTTGTGACTTCTAGCCGAGATGGGCCTCCCCACGACCTAAATGCGATAGGTTTTCCAAGCGCACCTTTTCTTTCTTGCAAACGACTTGCCAAATTTACATTATTATTTTTTACCGGTTTAAAATATTCGAATATCAAAAGGGGGTATATCGGGGAGGGGGGGTGGTGTTGAATGGGATGAAGAGGGGGATGGGCTATTTGTCATGTGGTTTGTGGCTCAAATATTATGATATAATTGGAATTTGCAATATAGACTTTAACTTCAGTTATAATATTCACCACCTTAATTTTGGAGAAACCCTTGAGTAAAAGTTCTGCGATTGACATAGTGGGGGGTGAAGGGGAGTCGTTAGAATTTCTGAGCCCACCCCCCCCCCATACAGAAACACCCACCCTGTGGCACCCAACTTATTATTCACCTTTAGTCTAGACTTAGACGGTTTTTTTTTTTTTCCAATGAGAGGCTTTCTACTGATAGTCACAAATCTGCTCAGGAGACCAGTTAGGGTTTATGAAAACAAGATATGCGTCAAACTTTTTACCAGAAATGTCAGAATTCGAAATGCGAAAGAGAAACAAATGGTCTGGTAGAGTGATGTTGCATGTGTGTGTGTGTGTCTGCTTGTTAGTTTGTTTGTATGAATGATGAGCCAGAAGTGGTGCTAAGTTACAAAAGTTCCAACTCCCCTGCTTTGTGATACAAATGTCAGTTTTTTACTTGTGCAATGACCTAAGGACTAATTAAGGGAAAATTCCTTTTTACTTTATTCTTCCAAAACACACATTCAGTATTTTACAAAAGAAGAGCAAAAAAAAATTTTGAGGAACGTGAGATTGTTGAATTTAAGATTCAGTTGAAGAAAAGAAAAAATGTCTTTTTTTTTTCCTTTTTTTTTTCCTTTTTCTAAGAAAAGAGTATTTTCTGTTTCCTTTCATTCAAATACTATTGGAAAATCTTGTAAAAATTATTGAATATTTAAGATGGACAGATTCATGCCTGTTGCGTTTACAATAAAAGCATTAAAATTGAAATTGACTTTTGTTCTGTTTTCTTATTGTCATCATTCCTACTTTTCTCTCAGAAGGCATACTTTTCTCGTCCCCCCCCCCCCCTCCCCTTCTGGATGACAATTATTTATTACACTAAAATAAATCATCTTAATCATAACTTTCATAATGGTCAAGAAAAATCAGAAAAATAATCATTGCAAGGTGGCCTAAATCACCTAACATATAACAGCAATTAATCCTCTGAAGTTTTCTCACTCCCTCCCCTAACCCACTCCACCCATCCCTTACCCGCTCTAACCCCTCCTCACAAGTTAACCTTTTTCCCCTGCAGCACTCAACTATGGGTTACAAAAGCGTTTCGATGGGTCTCGGGACTTTTCCTGACGTTTGCGGGGCTTGTCGACGGAGATGGAACTGATTTTGTGTTTTACATCAAGTACATAGTCCAAGCTGGCTTTCGTGCATTCGGGGTTTCGACTCAAAGACGGAATGGGTAGGGGAGTGTGGTGGGTCATGGATCAGGGAGTCTGTAGGGTCGTGGATCAGGGAGTCTGGTGGGTCAGGGAGTCTGGTGGGTCGTGGCTCAGACAGTCTGGTGGGTCGTGGATCAGAGAGTCTGGTGTATCAGGGAGTCTGGTGTGTCGTGTATCAGGGAGTCTTGGAATATCCTGGCGTAGAAATTTCGGATCGCTGTCATAGGACAACATATCTGTGGGTCACCAAGCAAGTCTGATTTATTTACAGTATGCTCCCCCAACTGGTCTTTAGCTAATCTGAATTTTATCTCACTTTGCCAGTGAAGCTGCGGTATCGCGCTTCACGCAATCATGTAGTTGGTAGAACACTGGATTTCTGAAAATACTGAGAGCTTTATGTTTCAATCTCACCTGCCAAATCTCTTCTCGTTCTTCAAAAAAAGAAAAAAAAACTTGTTTACCCACAATTTCCTTTATCATTCTGTTTATTGCTAACTTTCTTCCTTGTTCTTTGTCTTAGTTTATATGCCTTTTCAGTGAAATATATAAACACTAGCAAAGTCAGCAAAAGATTGGGTGACAGTTTTACGAATTGAACACATCAGCGTTTCCCAACAGGTTTCCGGTTAACCAGAAATATCGGGGCATACAAAACAACCAAGAAGTCGAAGATGAACAAGAAGATTAATCATGAGTGATTCATACATTATTAACAAACCATTAATCTATTATCTGATATACTTAACTCATAAAACAGGCACTGAATCAGCCAGCGAATTTTGAAAGACCCACTAAGTTATTGGCTATACTTGAAAGGTTTTCGAACCAGTGATTTTCGCAATACAAAGTTCTCTGAACTGTACTAACAGGGCTGTAATACAAAATGGGAGACAAAAAAACTATAAGACAAATTGCTAATTTTTTTGGTTGATTCAATTCAAATGTTTCATTCATCTCACATGATATCATGACGTAATAAACGGTATAGGGGTATAAAGGGCTGTGTAGGGGAGGGCTATGAGGGTCAGCCTCGGTACTCTGTGAAGTTAAGTTTAGGATTATATATAGGCATTTAATCAGTCCATTAACATGCCTAATTAAGAAAACTCAGTCCAATATTTGAGCTTGCTCATTTTTTGCTTTCTCTCGAGAAATAGCTTTGAAAGATTTAGAGTGCCAGAAGTTTCGCGATTTGGAAGGCGAGAGAGAGCAGCCATGTGGACACATTGAGTTGTTAATCTATCGTGTGTCTCAGCTACTGTCTTTCTGTACGTATCTTTGTCCACCTGTCTGTCAGTAAACTCAACTCCGAAAGAAGAGTCAACGAAACCCCTCTGAATATTCTTCCCTTTACCATGATTAACAATCGTTCGTTCCTTCTTGCCATTTCCTAACTTAAATTATGATGCATATTATTTCTTTGTCGTATACGGGGGAAAAAAAGTCCCCTTGTAAAACTTAACAAGGAATCAACTTCCGTAATTAGTTACGTATAGGTATCCCATATTCAATTAAACTAAGCACTTGACATTAATTAATCTCCAAGTCTTCAGTAATTATTCAAGTACCGTTAACAAACCCCCGCAGTAACAGCCAACCTTAATTCCGTGCGTTTGCTCTTTCTTTCTTCCTGCGTGTGTTTTAACATAGCATCGTATTTGAAACTTGTTTGGCGTCATATTTTTGGAAACGATCCAACTGAAACGCCCATACAGAGTCAACAAACTTATTACTGTGTAAAGTGAAAAAAATATGTATCGAAAGCCCAGCGCATCCACGGTATAGCCTCTTATATTGTGTACTAGGAACTTTGTTCATTCAAATTACTCTTTGTCCGGCAAATCTTAGTTACGCAGGTTCAAAACAACATTCGGGATTCCCTTTTTGTATAACTTAAAATTAAAGTAACAATGCAGTCTTGTTTCAATTGTGACGCGTTTCTCCGCTTCGAAAGACACTTTCATCACTACATATACATTTTTTAATGAAATACGAATAACTTGGATAAATGAGATTTTACATGGTACATCACTCGGTAAATTTTAGTAAGTTGACCAGCCCCTACCCCCCCCCCCCCACCACCCCAACCCACCCGCACACACAAGCCATTCCTACTTCTCTTTACGCAATTGAAGTTGAAAGCATAAGCCCATCCCGTATGCGTTGTATAGTCTTCCATTTTGTCAACCCACCGCGTGATGAACCATTTACACCAGCCTGAGTTAAAACCAGACCCCATCCTCCAATTGTTACTCTTCCCACACTTGCTAACAATAACTGGTTGTTCTTTTGCAGTCTTTACCCGCCTCGTGAACGGCATCCATTCAGAGGGAGGGAGAGAGACTCTAAAGAACAGCGGCTAACAATAATTGCGTAGGAAGATTGTGCGTAGGAAGATTTCAGCAAATGTCGCTTCTTAATTTACGTATAGTGTAAAGTCTTAACTTCAACTAGTTAGTTACCTAAACAGCGTCTTTAAGTAGACTCAAAATTTACACAAAAGTCTTAAGCAATATTGTCTCAATATTTACCTACTTTATTACGCAGATGATTACTTTACTGACGTTAACGAAATTAATTATGATGTAATTGGTTACCCGTGTATAGTTGAAAAACGTCAGCATTAAAATTAGCTATTCACAAAGTCACGGAGGTTAAGTATATATATAAATATATATCAAAACAAGTCCACACTGCGCCAAGTTTCCTGGTCAACTGGGGCAAAGGTATTAAGGGATGCTTCATAGGTCTTTATAAAGAAATCTGAGCATGCGTACAGAGAGAATAACCGACAATTGCACTGCGGCTAGAAAATAAAAAACGATATGAAACTGTACTTTATAAATCAGAAAGACAGCTCTTTTATTTTAATATGATTTATCAAAAACGAAATAAAACAAAGACAGGTTTACAAATGGGCAAGTTTCTCGACGCATATGAAGTGACTTGCAAACCATCACAGACATATACGGCAGCCCCATCCAGCTACAATGTATGCATATATAGGCCTATATATACCTACTATACGTCATCGGTATTATCTACAATGAAGTGCTCGATGGATTTCTTTGTTCTCTAGCACAAGCCGAGTTCATCCTGCTCAGTGATTTTTTAAATCTGTTTTTGTTTTCTTGCACACCTTTCTGCCATCTTCAACATATATATATGATGGCATGTAACTACGTAAGCATTTTAGAAGCTGGGCGGACACACTAAGAAGGTTGATAAGTAAAATTGGGCGCCAAACGTGTAGTCAGCCGGGCGATTACAGGCGGGACCCGATGACGGTGAAATTTGGGGACCATATTTAATTCAACCATACTAAGACACCCTGTTATGGAATTGTTTCCAAAGGTTCAGATCATTTCCAAACATATTGACGATGTCTAGACATATATTCATTCTTTTATGAGTCTCGTGCCAAATCAATCAAATCGGAAGTCTTCAAAATATTTGTCTCCCAAGATTCTTTAGTGTTATAGTTATTAGCTGAAGATGAATCATTATGACACACAGCTATTGGACTATGGGCTATCGTTTGGGAATAATATTACTTTTATGGTCATGATATATACAGAATCAGTAAAGCTTCACCATGAATAAAATGACGTTTAAGTAATCCAGTTTAATATGTGTATATCTTCCACCTGGTGAATACGTCTTTGTGGCTTTAGACAACACTAGTTTGACGACTTAGTGTAAACAACTGGAGATATTGAGCCACCATAACACGGCATAACATGGGTAGACTCTTCCTTCTTTTTCAATGGGGATAGGCCAACAGACATCTCACAAATGTCAGAAACAAACTTACTCGGAATAAGCACAAAGCCACAACGTAACTGTTCGCAATGTATATTACAACATCGAACTATCAGATCAAGGAATTATTACACATTGAACATCAGTGGTGTTCATGATCAACAACAACAACAACAAGAGGAGCTTCTCTAATGTAGAACGCCACCCCGCTGGTATTGGATGAGTAACGCATGTATCGCTCCAGTGGCACTCATGGTTATATATTGACAAGGAACGCGCGGGCCTTCAATAACGCAAGACAGATGAAAAACTCACGCACTTCTTCATTAGTACAGGAAATGGTTGAGTGACTGAATCATGCATGTACCACTTCAGGAGTAGCGGATAAACAGATGAATACCGCAGTAAACATAATAATGAAAATGTAGAAGTCAAGTTTTATAGCCTATATACCCTTCAGAATGCCACATACAGACACACACACACCCACGTTGATATTGTTTTCCTGTGTTGTTTACATAATATCTATCATATGTACATGTGCACAGGTCACAACGACAGAGTCGAACGGATGATAAAAAAAATCTTATAACCTTATTGCCAAATTATCGATTTGACCTGTCTTAGCTAGTATATAGAACCTTTAATGGACTTTGTTATTTACAAATCCAATAATAGTGAAGAAAGCAAGATTACCGATCTCAATTTGACGGTGTGAATGGCGCAAATTTTGACCTTGGAATTTGTCTTTCTTTTTTTCTTTCTTCTTCTCGCTCTCATAGTTACTGAATTAGTTCAAAGTACAGTTTGTGAAAATATTTTCAGGTGCATTGCATAATTAAATAGGTCAAGAAGAAATCTTCCAATTTTGACCTGAATGTGTCGGTTAGGCTGCGCTAGTCGTCTGACCGGTAGTATGCAGACGGTAGATAATTGCATTCCTGATTGGTGGAATGAATCAGTCAAGTATGACATCATAGCCTGCTGACGTAACAGTAGTGGCTGTGACTAGTATCCATAGTGTGCATATCCTTACGTTACTCACGCGTTAAGAAACACCTCATCAATGTTTACAAACAGTTAAAAGAAAGAGAAATGTGAACAATTTTCGGAGCTGGAAGTATAGATTGGCGGTGAATGAGACTAGTTAGCTCTGACCAAAAGTGGTGCTGTTCAAACAAATAAACAAAACAAAAAACGAACGGTAGAGCCGTCCAAAAATTCAGCTGAATCTAAGTAGTATATCTTTCACTATTATTTAATCTATAAGAAAAACAAGTCGTCAAATTGGGTCCTCTATTTCTGTTGTATAATCTTTTCTTTTTCCTGATGTTTTTCTTTAGTAGCGTTTTGCAATTTCGGCAAATCAGTGCTGCCTCTCTTCCCATTGTTATTGGCCTTTCGTGCGTTACTTCAAACCGCAAAGTAACCTTTTTGTTAAACAGAATGACCCAACACATGAAACTTAAAATAAAACTCTTAAGGCAACAACATTTCGAGTTCACGATCTGATTTTGGCCTTCTCTTTTCTCCGGTTGGCTTCTGTCCAAATATTGAACGTGAGGCAACCTTTGTTCATCGTGGTTAAACAGAAACAAAGACTTTCAAAACAAAAAATTTTGGATCTTTTTCACCTTTTTTCTTTCTCGCCAACTCCCAATGAAGCTTCCGTTGTGAGTTCCTTTCACATCAACTCAGAACGAGGCTATACTTGTTTACATGGTTGCAACATGAAAGCTACCGGGCTGGAAAATAAATCCCTAAAATGTTCGCGTTAAGGAAGCCAAGGATAATTATTTTCAGCACTAGGATGGAATTTTCACTTCATTTTTTTTTTACAGCATAGAATGATTTCGTCGCAAGAAAACCTTATGTTACAACCAGGAAATAAACACAAAGGTCACTGAAGCGTGGGAACAGGATGATATTTGTTTGTATGATAATTAAAATAAGTACCTTCGTGCACTCTATAGTTGTAGTATGACAATTAATATATGTACCTCCATGGCACTTCTCATGTTTCCGTTTCCCAAATCATAAAAACAGATATAGATTTCAACACTTGGCAAAATTACAAACAACTTTTAATAAAACAGCTTACTAAAGCAGTCCTTGGGATGGAACGAGTTTTTTAATCCAGTGACATTACAACGAATGTGCAAACTCAGCCCAACTGAACTATTCCGCCCCCTACATGTTTGAAACAATAATTTGGCAGCATACCCTCATTCCGCGTTGTGTAACCAGGGACCATAAGACGGCCGAGTCAGATGTAAATTTGAACGCGTGGTGGTGGTGGGGCGGGGGGGGGGGAGTAGAGAGTATAAGGGCATTGTTCAGTGGTGTTGAAAAGCCATCCGTCTATGTCGGCGCCACGCCCGCGTGAATATAGTTGCTGTGGAAATTATTGGGGGTATCACTTCCTTCCGTGTCGTGGGGCCTAGCCTATACAACATGGTGTTACGGTATTCAATGTATAACCCGTCACAGCGACGGCATTGGGATTAGAAGATTGAAATTTCCATCCGGCTGTTCATTTTTCTTCGTTCTTAAGGTTTGTTTTGAAAGCAGGTGATTGAGGTTAACTTAATTAAGTGAATCCCAATGGTTAAGAAGCGTTACATTTGGCTGCAGTGTTGAAACCATATCCAGTGTGTGTAAGATCATGATTGTAGACATTGTACCTTCTCTTTGACGATGACTGTTTGTGACAGAAGACAGAGAAAATGTTGATGGTTGAGTAACTTCAGTGTCATAAGTTCGTGACCTGGACTACGTAACTTTCTAACATGAGTCTGATTAATGTGGTTTATGGGCATATCCTAGCGTTATACGCCTAACGCATATTTAGAACACATGCAATCCTTACTTCTAAAAACTTATATCCAACGTCGGAATCAACGTTGCCATGAGTGGAGGGTAAATCCCTTTTGATGGAAGATCTCATACCGAATTTAACATGTTACTCTCAACTTTTAGTTTCATTTAACAGCCATGCAGTCAACCAAATTTGACGTTTGATGTATGACGTCACCATATCTACCGTAGTTAACGCACAGTCCAGGCACGTAGGAATGCATGTAGGAAAAGTGTTGTTATACGGGTGACGTCCTTACTTCCTAACCATCCTATAATACAGAAAAAATAGCCCTTCCTTCCTGTACACTGTTTAATATAAAGTTCCTAACCGTCAGTATAAGGCACCACTGTATACCAAATCCTGCGTACAGGCCTACAATCACGACACAATACCAATATAATGGAGTGTTGGCTCAGTGGTTAACGCCGGTGCCGTCCAATTTATAAGGTCCCCAGTTCGAGTCACTCCCAGATTAATGTATGTCGTCCAGTTACAGAGTTGTTGACAATTCATAATCATGGACGTTAAATATCAGTCTAAGAGACTGACTTCGGTCAGCTTGCGGCTTTGATAAGCCAATGAGGCTTCTTTCGCGAGTTCCTGCTTGCAGGAGGATCTAATATACAAACAAACAAACAAACATTCG
>JAIPMN010004306.1:7962-24216 GCA_020650975.1 Apostichopus californicus | reverse complement strand
ATATATAAATCGTCTCTTAGCTATGTATGACTATATACAACATCCAACAAATAGGAACCAAATTACACAGAAACACACCTGTCGTCTGCAAACGACTTAACTAAGAAATTGTGACGTCACCAAATTGAAATATCCCTTTCTTTTCCATACTGTACTTTATGGAATAACTATGTAGCCTATTATTGTAAATGTTAAATGGTTATTTGGGGATATTTTAATCAGAGATCATTCTTCATTACACAATGACGATTTCAGCGGCCTTTTCATAGTTAATTATATCTACCAATCTTTGTAGAGAATTAGAAAGGACAGAAATGACGGGGAAGTGAAATAAGGAATACCGTATATAAAGTTCCTCAATTGTGATCAGGGCTTCCAACACATCTTTAAAGTGTGTGCGGTATCGCTATAGGGTTGTGTAAGACTATGCAATCATTAACAGTTCCTGTTGCGGTCACACGAAGTATGCAAGCTGATATATGCATGCTGTGGTAATATTGAAGGGAAAAAACCGGTTGAGTATGTCATAGTTCACCTACCTAACAGAACCTAACAGGTAAAAATACCCGTCCGACGTGTATAAAGAGGTGGAGTTTCTATAGGCCTACCTCCTAATGTCAAACTGAACATTATAACCACTGAATATTTGTCCGAAAAAGACATCTCTGTGACGATATTCTTTTGATGTTCTAGCACTGGCGGGAAATTCTGCCTTCATTGTATCAATTAGTATTGCTTACATTGCATTCTTATTATTATCAACACCATTGTTAAACATCAATTTAGGAACTTACAATTGCAGATAGTTTAACGTAAATACCGCAAAGGGGAATTGATTTGGTCCTGACACTTCTTGCGCCATTCAAACACTTCCTGGTTGAAGCAAACCAGTACTAACATCATTATAATTATAGGCTAATGTTGTGCCGTACGGCATGTCATCGGATAGTAATGTTCCGTTTTCGCTAAAGTAGGCTTTGTAGCCGCCTAAAATTGATTTACATGTACAGACAAAATCAACAGTGGGCGCTGTTATGTACAGTAGGTCGCATACCTAGTTCCGCGAAACACGACAATCATATTGATTTGAGTTATATTGTCGACATTAGGCCTATATTACATTGTATGTGTGTATGCGGGAATGTCAAAGGTTAATACGATTAGTGGACGGGGTTGTATGGCAACCGGGAAAGATGTGTCCACTTTCAACACTTACTTTTTAGTTATATCACTTGAGTATAGGAAACATGTTAACATGTAGATCGGCTCAATGATGTTCCTGAGTCTGTTTTTCAAATTCGTTCGTAAATTTTGCAAATCACGAGGAGACACTTTTATTATTCGATAGGCGATACTCATGCTATCGAGTTAATGCCTGTCAAAACAAATCAAATATGAACTGTTTCCTTAATTGTATTATCGAATAGTCTTGATGGGTTCACTGGCATTCAAAGTAATACGTTAACCAAATACATTGGATACACATTGAGGATTAAAACTACAGTAGAAAGAGAGAGGTTTGAATCTACAGTTGTACAGATAGTCAGAGCCAAGACCGCAGAATCTCGTGTGAACTTGTATTTAAAAAATATACTGAAATAAACAAAAGCAATTATACTTTAGACATATTCATCCTGTCGACGGTGATGTTATTATTTCTACCAGAAGAGACAAAAGGACGCCATCCTTCGATGTCTAAAGGTCTGCTGTATAGACCCCAACTATAGCACGCTATCATGGAAAAGTTTCTATAGATTACGTAATCGACCAGCCTTGGTCGTAAAATGACCTCTGTTTACCAATTAGTCTGCAACGCCTGCCACATATTTTTTCTTGTATGAGGGTCTTTGTGTGAACGCTGTATGATTAACTACACTGTAGAAATTAACATATTTCCACACAGCGTTTACACAAAGAGCCTAATAGTGTTAAGAAGCTATGCAGGCTAATTGTAGAGCCTGAGGTCAATTTACGACGGTGGCAAGTCGATTACGTAATCACAAAATTTCCTAGCTATAGCGTGCTATAATTGGAGCCAATAAAGCAGATCTTTAAGTCATTTTGCCAATTGGTACTGTAAGGGATAAAAAGAAAGTGGTTGTAATCTTGTGTTATACTATAGCCGCTGGTTCGTAATGCCATGGGACGGCTGCTCAAGGGGGGGGGGGGGGGGGGGGGAGGGAGACCCGACGAATTAAGGGGGAGGGAGATCCGACGAATTGTCCCACAGGTTTGAGAATCATAGATATAGATATGAATATGAATTAGGTTATACTTTTTGCTCAACAGATACAACCTGAGAATGCAATTTGCATGATTTCCGTTTCTATGTCCATTATAAAATTTATGTAGAGAGAATTGTAACAATCCACTGCAGACCACCTTGTAGGAATATATTTTAATTGAATGAGAACAACTGTGAACTTAAATAAGCAGTCAGGCTCGTCGTGTATTGTAAGCATTTCTCAAAACTGGGAATCTTCTTTGCTACATTCGCTGTGATAATCTGGTGAAACTTTAACGAGGGAGGTTGGCACCTTTGACCCTTGGCATAAAATATGTTGTCCACAGTTGTTGGAATTTAAGGTTAACAATGACTACGTGCCGAGGCAAATTTGCAGTCGATCAAAGGTTGCTAAGCAACTCGGTGTGTATATTCATTACATAACGAAGTATGCCAATACCATTTTCGCCGAAAGTGGATTTACTTCAACACATATGAAAGGAACGTTCACCCTATCACGTATTGTATTTTTGTACACGTCATGTTGACGTCACATTGTGTCTGGCAGCCCACTGGGTGTGGAGAAGTAAATGCGCAAATATGATATAGTTTTCACATGATTTGTGTATTAGTTTAGCCTATATATGTATTGCAATCAAGCATGGGGTCAAATAAAACAGTTTTCCCGCAAGGAGTCGTGAAATGTGATGGAAGTAACTACTAAACACTCCTGTGGGTCTCGAATGATTCCAGATATTAAAAGACGAAATCTTTGACTACGAAACAGAATCAGTTACTAGGAGTTACTAGGCCACAAATATTGTCAACTCTACAGGGGTGTATATTTTCGACCTCTTGTTTAGAAGCGAAATACTTTCTACTCGGGCATGCAAAGTACTGCTCGAATCTATTAAAAAACAGAAAGAAAAGAAGACCTATTCCTGATAATTGTTGTTGTTTTTCTCGGGATGGGGGGGGGGGGGAAGACAATTGTTTGGCCCCTCGCCAGTAGCTATACGACACTTGGTATTCTAACAACAAGATAATACAGAGGCCTTTACTTCTATCGCTACCACCTGCTTTCATGCTTTGATCATCCAAACATTTCAAGACCAACTGTCTGTTTTACTGCGTAGCCAGATGCTTAATACTATAACAATAAAGGAATAACAAAAGCACGGTACACGAGGTCAGCCTAGTAACAATGGTTCTCACTTTCTTCGAGGGCCAAAAGAGAACAATTGTTTAGGGAGAAGAGCAACACGGAATCAAAAAGTCTGCACAAACAACATTTAAACGTAAAGACCAGTGGCGAAGCGTCCAAACAGTCAGAGGGGCGGATGCCCCTCCCCCACCCCCTTGACGGACTCAAATGGACTGCCGGCGCCCTTTTCAGCTTTTTACCACTTATAACTTATTCGCGATTATTGACATTTTTATTGCGCTCTCAAATACCTATTGACATTTGTCACATTTTGTTGGTGTAATTTTCTGACAAAATGGCGATGACACCTATTTATTCTTCGTTTATCTGCAAATTAGCAAGGCCCGGAAAGGGGCATTTCCGGCGATCTAGGGAGTATCTTTACTCAAAAAAATTCTGTACGCTCCGCGCCAACCTGGGGTGGCGCTTCGCTTAGATAGTGTCGAAAGCGCCCCTACACACCATTCTCGCCCTCCCCCCCCCCGACCAATACCCCTAGCTCCGCCACTGATAAAGACTCTCAAAGCTAAATGACACACATTTATTTTGTTGTATCCTTATCTCATACGAAATAACGAAGGCAAAACTGTACATTGGGAACCGTGAGCACCAGAAACCTTCATATGACAGAAAGTGACACAAACGAGTGAATTTATGAAAACAAATATTCCTTTGTTAAGTTAGAAATTTGACAAAATAACAATGAGTTTTCAAAGTTGTGAACAAACAATTTTAACGACTTGGTGAGTCATATAAGGGAGGGTTTGTGAATAATTGTATTCCAAACACTATACATATCAAACTACCATGGTAACGACAGAAACAGGGAATATGAGAAAATAAAACTATTGCTTCTGATGGATGAGTATTTGAACCGCACTGGCTTGGCATGAATTGAGCTCGTTGTTGTCCCTCTGCAGATGACTAATACAGTCATCCTATAGTGTCACCACCGTGGAAGTCTTACCCTAGTCACACACAATGGTTACTTTCCGTGGAACGTATCGGTAACATTTATTGAACGCCAATAAGGATCAAAAGTATCAAATGAAATCTAAAATGCAAAATGTAAAATGTAAAATTACACGATGATATAATAAAAGTGTCCCATTTCAATATAAGGGATTAACAACATTGGCGTTCCATGTACTTATAATTCTGTATGGATCGTTTCAATGGTCACTTGTGTTCAACCTCTGAATCCTACTTGGTAAGATTTCACTATGATTCTCAGGCAAATGATTCTTCTTTTCAGCACCCTTTATTTTCAGAACTCCACTCTAATTCAATTTCCCCTTCACGTTAACTACTCTGTCGTTATTCGGACTGTTTCAGCATTTAAAAATTATTCCTTTCCGTCGATCACAGTATTGGATCAATCAGCGATAAAGACAAGCTTTCTAAATCCAACAATTATTTTGTTTACAGTGAATCCTTTAAGTTTTGTAGCAGGTCAAGTTGCTGAAACGTTGTTTAGCAACAAACGTAAATTACAGCTCTTACGCGATGTATGCTGGTGAGAACGACATGAGATTCTTATCAAATGCTCTCCCCCCTTACCTGTCTCGATTCAACAATTGCACTTTCCCATCTACCTACCTTATTTACTGGTAATAATAATATGCATAACGTAACCATTCAAAACACAAGAGAATATTGTCTTCATGACTTACAAACTTGAGTGGCACACGACGCGGTTAACCCACATGATCACTACGCATGCGCAAATATGCCATGTACCAATTTGAAATTATGTGAGCTTTGACAGGGGCTTTCCTGTGGTTGTAATTGTTTCAACGAACCTTAATGAGACACAGAGTTATACTTACTTTTCAAGTTAAAGTTGTCAGTCTTTATCAAGACAAGTGTACGTTGAAAAATTCGGCAACTTAGGTCTTCTATTTTCTGTATAATTAGGCCATTCCTGTTTCTGATTGGCTAAGTATGGATAATTTAATTCAGTTTCCATTATCATTTGAAAGGACGTGTAGAATTACGTCACAATCAGTTGATTCATTAACTACAGTGGCAGAGAGGGAGGGGGGGGGGGGAGAGACATGTCATGGAATGGCCAGATAGAAAGACAATACGTCACAACAAACAAAGCCTCGTCATGTGGAGTCATTTTATTTTCAAGAATGTTTATCTTTACATTTAATAAGCCAGATCATGCTTGCATAATTTGGTGACATTTTGTCCGGTTTGGCGAGCCATAAAATAGGGCTTAGGGATCCAGCTGAATGGATTTTCAGTTCTCGCAGATTGATAACTTCTTATGGCAGAGTGAAATGAGGATAAGACATAAATAGTGATGGGAAGGTGTGGGTTCGGGAGGTGTGGGGTGGGGTGGAAGGATGAGGAAGATGTTAGGGGGCGGGAGAGATTGGCGAAATGAGATGAACAAAGGTGAGCTCAACTCATCACATGATACTGTACAATTATGAGGCAAGCGTCATTACTTGAGTCAGTGAGATATCAATGTGGTGGTAGGTGGGTGTTGTGGGTGGGGGACTTAGGTCACCACGCTTTAAGAAATATTAATTCACCCGACATGTATTACATAGATTGGCCAAACAACATTTGCAACCAGTGACTTTCATCGGTGTTTGCGACTAGAAAAGTTTACAAGTTAGTCATAGTTATAATGCGATATTATAAAAAACTTGAAATGAAAAGAAATAAAACTTATAACAATTACTCTTAATAATTTGAAAGAAATATCCCAGGTAAAGTCACTTAAATGCATGCTTAATTGTTACAGGATCATCTTATTAGTATTAGTATTTCAACTGTCACAAAACATTTTGAACCAAAACCAGGGTATAATACTTCTTAAAAGGCATCCGTCGTTTTTTAGATATTTGAAGCCTCGATATCAAAGGGCCTCTCATGAGAAGCATAAAGGGAAGGTTCTGTTTGGTAATCTGCAATCGTTATTCATGCACGGTAAACTTTTCCTTTTATCCGTCCGTCGATAAAAGACACCTTGATAAGTTGCTTATTTGAAACCTTTGTCAAGTATATACAAATCCCCGTTTAATCTGATAGCGCGCCTCAATTACATCCGGGTATTGGTAGTTACTTGTTGCGAATCAATACTTATGGGTTTTTTTCTGCAGAGCTCTATAGCACAAATAAGCGATTGTTTAGGATGTCCGCGGTTAACCTCACCTGACTGTAACGGGTCCTCTCATTTCCCCGTGATAACCTGTTATGTCCATCTCTAACATATTGTGACGTCACACATTACAATAGAATGATTGTACTTTGGAATTAGGACTACAATGGCAAATAGATTATTTCATTGTTATTTATCCCCTGTGGTTGTTCATGGTCAAAACTTTTGCACTTATATTATAATAGTCTGTGCCATCCTCAAAGCTTCCTTTCGGATAGGTTCATCGGTGCGTGCAGCTGTCCTTTTTGCAAATGGCTGAAATTTTGAAGTTTTAAACTAAAAAGAAAAGAAAAAAAATACCCCTCTCCCTGTCCCTAATTTCGGTTTATATGAGATAGAGGAATGTTAAAACTGTATGTGATAAAAAGGTACATACATTAGTGAGGGAAAGTGCTTTGACCGAGGGAAGTGAGTCGAATTGAATTGAACACGACTACATTATTAGACTTTCTAGCACATTTTTGGTACTTGGCCAGATTGAGGGCCAGGAAAGCCCGGGCGCGGGCGGTATTTAAGATCAACGGGAACTTGATGAAAGGCGTCCAATTGGGAATTTTTGTTCTATACTTAAGTTTCATTTCCCGCTTCAAAACACTTGTAATGACAATATGAGCAATATAATATCATGTTTTCTGTCAGATAAAGGTAAGGAACTGTTCATACTGTCAGCATGAGTGCTTGTAAGCACGATATGGGAGAACAGTATAGAATGGTATTAGCATTAGAATCAGATCCAGGTTAGGAACTGTCCATACTGTCAGTACGAGTGCTTTGAAGCATGATATGAGAGAACAGTATAGAATGGTATTAGCATTAGGGAATGGTCCCAACTGGTTTTGCAGTAGGACGTAGTTAAATTGGTATCAGAAGATGCAAAGAGCAGTCTTCTTCATCAAAATAGAAAGAATACAAATAAACAAAACAACAAAACAAAAATTAATACTAAAAAGTCAATTATAAATAAACCAAATAAAGGAAACAGACAAAGATGGACGTGGTCTTAAAGGTCTTTCAAGTATTCTTTGAGTTCAAGTTTGCAAAGAAAATATATGGTTTGGACATCATGTGATGACGTCATCCGATTCTGATTGTTTGCTTGTTGATTCGTTGAAAATAAAAAATATAAAAAACATCACGCCAATGTTTGTAGTCTGTTCGTCTGTAGATTAAACCGAAATCTCACGCAATATAGCGGATTGCGTTCAAGGTTAATTCAAATTCCTGACTAATTTACTGATAAAAGGATTATTTTTATAACAATAAATTTGTAAGAATAGAACACAATTTTGCGGTTGTAGAAGTCGAGTTCCTTTTCAAAATAGCTTGTTGCTAAGGTCATGGTCTTGACCAGACATAGTCACCCTTTGTACCGTAAATCAGTCAAAAGGAGTCAAACTGCACAAAGTAACAACCAGCGGGGCAGCGATTAACCTGGGGCCGGGGACCAAGTATTAGATGGGGCTCCTCTAAAAGCGAGCGAAGCGAGTAATTGCGAGACCGCGCTATAGCGAAGTGAGATTCGATTCTCACATCTTCTTGATGTAACTGTACTTTGAATGGTAGGTCCTGGGGAGCCCTAAGTCTCTTGGGCCCGGGGCTTATCCCTATCAACCGCCTGGCGTTTCGCAGCCAGTAACAATTCCTTGATAAGTGATTCAACTGTGTCACCTATCATGCAAAGATCAAAATCAAATAAGTATAGGCATCGTAATATACAACCCGTTCATGGAAGATGATAATGTGGGAGTCGGAGAGGGGGGGGGGGGTGGGTAACTAGTTATCAGTTAATTGTACGAGTCTGGGTGAGTCGAACGCGGGCAAAGTCCGCTAAGTTATAGGTGCGCGCTCGTTCACGGCGAACCGTGCACATGCGCACGAGCGGAAATTCCGCACCATGTATATAGTTCAGCTTTTTTTTTCTAAATGTGCAATGTGACTTCTGCGAATAAGAATAAGATACAAGGACTCCAATGATGGGGAATGGCTGGAATTAGATGAAGTCTCGGAATGAAAAACGTAGGAAAGTAAGTAGGTCCCCTTTACACTTTCCTTATACATTGCAAACTACTACAGCAGTTAGTCGATCCATATATCCCATTGCAACATATGGTAGTTTAATATAAAGTACTTTTGACGTATCAAGCGAGGTCAATTGTCTATAGATAAAGCATATCTTACCATCAAACAGTCAGTCTTTAAAAATCTTTTAAATGGGAATTCAATCATGTTTGATTACGCTCTTTAAATAAATGAACCAAAATATCCTGCGGTAAATCGATTTTACAAGTTTCGACCTTTTTTTTCAACTTTTTAAAAGTCAGGATCACTATTTTTACGTCTCACAAACTTTTGAATAATTTCTTGCTAATCGTTCAACGAAGTTAATTGAAAATATGATATCAGTGATGTTTTAATAACATAATCTGTGAAACTAATCAATTATTCACCTCAAATTTAACAAACCAACCGAGAATCCGCCTAAAAGATCATCTGCGCTATGATTGGACTTTCATCTGTTGTTTC
Source organism: Apostichopus californicus (assembly GCA_020650975.1). Taxonomy (NCBI): domain Eukaryota; kingdom Metazoa; phylum Echinodermata; class Holothuroidea; order Aspidochirotida; family Stichopodidae; genus Apostichopus; species Apostichopus californicus. The sequence goes on along the minus strand of JAIPMN010004306.1, from coordinate 15,087 downwards.
CTTCAGAACAACTGGAGACTTGAATACTTTAAATAAATGATATATGAAGCATTTTCACAATTTCCATGACATGAAAAACATCACCTTACAGTGATTCGTTCCACTCCCTCTTTCGATAATTAGTAATTTTAAGTTTTTCCATTTTAACATACTATAACGAGCCAATGTTAAACACATCTTCCAGTGATTAGTAAAATGTACTTTTTTATTTGATTTAGCACTGACAAAGTTTGAACGAGATCTAAAATGCAAATAACTGTAAGTTAAAATAACCGCAATCCCTGGGGAAAGCAAACTCGTCGTTGATCTCGCGTTAGTTCATGATAAGCGCAAAGTATTCGGTTGTGTATAACCATTGCAATATGGGTTTGGTTAGTGGAGTTTTTGCAACTTTATTTAGAAACGCTTGTAAACTTCCTAAAAACCTCATAATCAGCTTAATTCAAGGAGACATATGAAACACAACAATCATTATTGGTCTAATTGAGGGAGATACTTTTATGAACAACTTTCCCAAACAGCTAAGAAAACAAAAAAATCTTAGTTCTTTTTCAAGATAGCACATTTAAATTTCCTTGACATAAAAGGCTGAGGACTTGATCAAGTCGAAATATGACGTCATCGAGCCACATGTATACATAAATGTTTCTGAATGTGTTTCTTTATTTGTTACTTTAGGTTAATTTTCTCTAATAGAAATGTGTAGTTTGTGCGAATGTTGAATCTAAAATATTAAGCCCCTAAATATGAACAAAACTTGACATTGGCTTCAGTGTCAACACTGTTAACATTCTACTATAACATATGAACAGAACAGAAAGTTCAAAGGTCAGTTCAGATCCTATAGTGATGGGACTATGACGTCACACGTTCACATACATGTTCGGCCGTATATCGTATATATGACTAAAGGTTACGAGCAGGGTCATACAAGTTAACATTCTGTTCCCTTTGCAGTCTATACCTATTGTGTTATTCATCTTATTGTTTGAACTCACAAAAACTGACTTGCCAAACTGCAAATATTTCACCGTAAAGCTAACATTCTTTTGGAACAAAAAGAAGGGCTTATTCAAACAGTGTCTGCCCCGTGGTTTATTGTGATATCATAGGCGTTAATAGTTTGCTGTTCAACTAACGGTTGGGTTAGTTTTACAGTTATATATGCACATGCAAAAACTGGCAAGGTGTCAGCTTAAGGTTTAACCAAACTGAAAGAAATAGACTACTATGGTCACGGGTCTGGTATACTATAAAGCTGTTAACCGATACAAAACCTTGTGGTTTTAACCCGTGAAACATAACGTGATTGATACCTTCATATGCATTGTCTATACGTGATTATAACGTCATAAAGCATCATCATTCACACGTGCGTGAACACTGTTGTCATAGAAACCGCTTTTTATTTGCAAAAATATTACTCCTTTATCTATCTATAAAGACTATAAATAGTGTTTGATACCGCCAAGATCCTTTCCTGTTATATCGCGGAACACATTTCCTCCCATCTATTGCCTGTACCAATAGAAATGCAGCGTATAGAGGTAAACAAGGACAACCATATTATAACAATACACAGGCAAGGAATTGCACACCGTTATGTCTTTAAAGAACTTGACTTGGAGGTATTTTGCATAACTTAAGTTTTTGCCATTGCGGCAGAAAGTCATGTTAGCTTTCTTCTTGACTCTCACATCACCGTGTGTATCCTATCAGTATCCTATCCCGACTTGGACAACGTTTCAAAACATAGCAAAACTTGCGCAAACAAACTAGTTATACATACCTACAGTATACATGGTAATACCCCTAGGCCATAAAGGTATTCTACTACACGCGTGTTCTAAGAGTGAATGAATGGAGTAATATTGTCATCATCATCATCATCACGAGTGCATTATATGTTGTTATAAATATTATTATGTTAGCATAATATTGAAGTAACCGTCCAGATTACTTATAACCATATATCCTTTTCATATTTGAAAAGCTTTAAGAATTATAAAAAAAACAACTAATGTTTGCGCTAGTTAACATTAAACTGAATGAACTGAACATGGGTCCAGTACTGAATGGTTTAACGTATATGCCTATAGCCTATCACTATACCTATATCGTGTCCTACCCCAATTTTAAAACGTTACGAAACACAGAAACCATGCATGGGCTGATAATCCCGGTACTGTATATGTAACTAGCTATAATGATTTCAACATCATCAAATCCCCGTAACTATGGAGACTACGAAACCCAATAACCGCATATAGGTTGTAATCTTATAAGAATGATGGACCAGTTTCTGGGAAGAATCACCAACAATTCAGTCTGCAAATGGATTTAGAAGACAGATATACATACATATGGCTTCCGTCTTGCTTTGTCATTTTTGGTCACGCATTTGTTAACGTGGGCTTGCTGCTGTTTTTACCTATACATTCTACACATACAGCAAGTAACAGATTTACTTGGGTACTAATCTTGTCAATTGAAGTTAAACGTTAATCGCAATGGCGTCTCTGGCATGCTAGACAACCCAGGTAGAATGACGTTACAAGGGCAGCCAGAAGTTTATATTTTATACCTTTCCAGAAGTTTCCAGAAGTTTATACCTTTCCAGAAGTTTATATTAGGGATATGAATCTAAAGAAACTAAATTTATATTTTATTCCATATTTTCTCGGTGTTTTATCCCCTCCCCTCCTCTCGCTAAGCTTTCGTAGACGAAGGATTGAATCTAAGGATATATGTAGCCATCTACAGTAAGTCGCAAAGTGATTCTCAAGTTGAGAGGGTATGTCAATTGGAGAGCGCATGCAGGTGAGGGGTGCATGTGCTCGACACAATGTGCATGTTTGCAAAAGTTTCGTCCAAACGTTCTCTTGCACGAAATCGCCGAAAGTCCTGTAGCCCTGTCGTCAAAACGTACTTGAATACGATACCGCTGCCGTCTCCCCACTGGCTGTTCCCCCTGTGTTGCTGATCGGGTCGTCGGGTACTTACCCCTTACCCGTGGGGGGGGGGGGAGGGTCGGGAGGAGAGAAGTTGGAAGGGGGTGAAGGAGAGAGAAAGCAGCTAACCATTCTCTATGTATAGAATTTTGCTAAAACTAGCAGATCGGACAAATATAAAAGCCTACTGTTCCTGTTGAGAGAACCAGTCGCCTTTTACACTGGATAAGCTCATAACTATTATTTGATATTCTTTGATACCGCCCTTCCATTTAGTATAACAAACAATGCCTCTGTCACTTCTGTGGCTTCCGGGAGGGGAGGGGAGTATGGGGGTTAGTATGGCGCCAACAATTTTAAGAGCAATGGATTTAACAAGTTGGTGCCACAGTATAGGGGACACTTTCAACACCACTGCACACTGGTCTGAAGACTCCTTACACGCCCCCCAATCTCAACCATTTCTGAACCTAAAAAACTGAACAGGTATTCCTTTTGAAGGAATACCTGAGCAATGGATTTAACAAGTTGTTGCCACAGTATAGGGGACACTTTCAACACCACTGCACACTGGTCTGAAGCCTCCTTGCACCCCCACCCCCCCCCCCCAAATCTCAACCATTTCTGAACCTCCAAATCTTACCAGGTATTCATTTCGAAAGAAAAACATATAACGTTAAGAGATATATTCTATGGTCTAAATATGTATTATTCTATTCAAGAACCAGTACTTCCCGCGTCCTTTACTTCTAATTATGTTTTAAAAAATTCTTTCCTTTTGTTAACACAGAGTGACAAGCTCAAATAAAATTAGGTTGGCCGACAGGTATGTCAACATACAATAGTCTAGGACTATCGTACTATAGGCTAACGTTGATTAAAACCGTTGATACTTTCATGTAATATAGGGCTATGCAGGGCTATGAAAGAGGGAATTAACGCGTGTGATAGTTGTGTTTTGTCTTAACAGGGGAAAACTCCAGGGTTTACATGCGCAGCCGCATATAACTTACACCACCTTTCCAGTGGCGGAGCTAGGGGTATTGGTCAGGGGGGGGGGCGAGAATGGTCTGTAGGGGCGCTTTCGGCACTATCTAAGCGGAGCGCCACCATTGGTTGGCGCGGAGCGTACAGAATTTTTTTGAGTAAAGATACACTCTAGATCGCCGGAAATGACCCTTTCCGGGCCTTGCTAATTTGCAGATAAACGAAGAATAAATAGGTGTTATCGCCATTTTGTCAGAAAATTACACCAACAAAATGTGACAAATGTCAATAGGTAGATGAGAGCGCAATAAAAAAGTCAATAATCGCAAATAAGTAAAAAGTGGTAAAAAGCTGAAAAGGGCGCCAGCAGTCCATTTGAGTCCGTCAGGGGGGGCATCCGCCCCCCTGACTGTATGGACGCTCCGCTACTGCACCTTTCTGTTACCGTCATTACAATTTCAAGTACATCGTGGTGATGACTATAGTTATGAAATGTTTAGTTTGTTCCTGCAAACTTCTCAGCAATTGTTGGATAAAGAATTTACAGTTTTAATCTCTTATAGTAAAGTACATGTATGTAAATCAGCCGTTATCGAGATATTGCAGGACCATGCATATGCTGCATTGTGTCATGTACCGACATATAGACAGACAGTTCACACACACAGACAGTTATGCACCTGTAGCCTATGGGTAAACTGATACAGACGGGATGTAGCTATTTCCTTCCTAGGTGACATCCTTTGTATTCACGATGAATGGTTTACTCGGGACTTAAATCAACTTTTTGATACTATTATTAAGTCTATCGAATAATGTGATCGTTTATTGACATATAAAACGATACAGAGTATGTTAGTATATGTTACTACTTTTGTTGCCATAGTTACGAAGGTTGGCGAGTACATGAGAACGGAAACAGGCCAACTTGATAAAAGATGGTAGTTAAGGATCGCCAAGAGCGTTTCCTGAACAGTATAACAACTTAACATTCTTGCACTGCGCCCCCTTATAACCTTCTCTAAGGTCACCCCCCTTCTTCCTTTCTAAACTTCAATTAAGAAGCCTGACATGCGCGTTTCCTCCAGATTTTCCATCTTTCAAATCTCGTCTGCTCTGGGAATTGATACTTTACGTAGATTTTCTGAAACAAGATGGAATATTTGCTTTACCTATACTTATTCCATCAAGGAATGCTTCTTGTTTGCTTCACTGTATATTCACTTTAACAATAATCGTGTTTTTTCAGTAGCCATCCACGACACTTTGAGGGGAAGGAACTCAACTCATTTATCTGAATGCTCGGATATCCGATTACCCGACTTAAGGCCGTTTGATAGCACATAATTCAATGTTTTCTGTGGGTTAAGGCACGGTTAGATGCACCACCACCCCCCAGCCACCCCCACCAGCCACCACCCACAGAATCCCTGTATAGAGCATGCGCAGTGTACTGTACCTATACACTGGCGGATCCAGGGCCTTTGTTTGGGAGGGCCAAAGTGGCATTAGAGTGATATGGGGGAGGGGGCTAAGGGGAGGGGGTGGCCCCCTCCCCTTTGGAAAATTTTCTATTGCTGAATGCCCTCAGATGCAATTTGGTGCGACAAAAGTGTACAATGGTGATGTTAATTTACTTCTAAAAAAAATGTTTCCCAGGTGTAATTTTCTAAAATATTTATAAAACAAAGTTGGGATCATCTTTCTCAAGAAATTTTATTTCTCATAGGTTATAAATTTCTTACAACCAGACTGTAACTGCAAAATGGTGTTAAACTGTAAATCCTCATGCTCATACATTTAATTTTAAACCAGAAAACGAAAAGGTTTAGACTAGTCTACCACTGCTATTCCTCTCGATTTTTTAAATTTCCAATCATATGATTTAGCGGATGTTCGGAAACACTTTTTGGCTCACCTTGGGGGGGGGGGGCCATGGCCCCCCTTGGCCCCCCCTTGGATCCGCCAGTGTACCTATATTATATATCCATATTATATTTTTCCTTTTCTCTTTCTTTGTAGAGCGAATTTCGAGCCCAGGATCAATCTTTGATGCGACAGTTCATGGAAATTCAAGGCAAAATTAGGAACTTGAAAGTTCAGCAACAACAACGACAAAAGCAAAACTTGATGATGAGGAAACAAAAGCAACAAGCGAAACAACTTTTATCTGGCGACAATTCCTCTGATCTCCTTGGAAACCATCGATTTTCCTGGGAACTTGATTCTTTGTACGAAGAGGATGAATATTATGACTATGACACCGAGGACGATTTAGATGACGATGAGAATTTACCTACTTCGGGAGCTTCTGGATATTCATGATGATACTGCAACAATTCATGAATATGCAACAATATAAATATGCATATTTACCAGAATGTGCACTATCCTAATAAAAGACGGACATTCATGAATATGTGCACACATTGAAAAGCGTCGTGTCAATGAGCCAAACACTTGAATCGTCAACAAGAGTTGAAGCTTGCCGTCTGCGCGCGAAAGCGATTTAGAATCTTCTATAAATTGTGCAAATGACCAAAACAAATGGAAACATTTTGTTCAGGTTTTAAGAAAGTGTCATCGATGGGTGTGAAATCTCTTTTTCTCACTTTCTTTGTGGTGGTGGTGAGAGTGCGCAATGGACATAATTTCAGTGCAATGGACAAATGGCTTATTTAAAGGGCAATAACAAATAGCGGGAACACTAAACGCTCGTAGGAATACGTACCGTACTGAATTTCACTCGTGAATATGAGTGTGTGTTCGAGTTTTGCTTGCTCGGTGTTTGACTATCATTATTTTCGTTCCTGGCAATGACCTCTATGTTACTTTTAGGAATTATGTTTACGTATGAAAATCAGTGCAATTATTTAAAAATGGTTCTTCTGCTTAGTGAGGAAACAAGAAGTATTTAAATTAACAGCGCAATTAGGTTATTATTTAGCTAGTACATGACTGCGCTTTTGGTACAATAAGATGTTAATTGGCATCTATGAACTATACAAAGTAACCATAGAAGGTAACTTTTCAAAAGTTAGAATCTTTATTTGCGACAACTGTCCATAATTCTTGGTTGTTAAGCGCGAGACCATGGGGAACCATAATTTGAATTTCTAGATTATTTGGTTGTGTGGGTGTGTGTGTGTGGGGGGGGGGGGGGTGGTGGTGGTTGAGAAGGGTGGGA
>JAIPMN010004304.1:0-17544 GCA_020650975.1 Apostichopus californicus | reverse complement strand
CCAGAGGGTTATCTTCCATTTTCTTCAGCTACAATCATGTTCGTTTGTTCGAGATTTTAATCACTAACTTTACAGATGATACTCGATAAGATGCTCCAACCAATTGCGTGATTATCCGCTGGTCATGCTATTTAGAAGTCCTGTGCGGGGATTTTGAGGAAATAATTAGTCAGTTCCTCGTATTGAATGATGCATCAATCAAACCAACCATACACTATTGAACTCTTGTAGAGTTTTCAGTTCGACAGAAAAAAATCTCAAAATCAGTTCAACGCCATCGATATCCTCTGTGACGCATTAGAAGTCTACCTCCTAATATGAGTTTCTATCAGAAAGGATAATAATTTTAAGGATAAAAATTGTAATAAGTAGACATCTCACAGAATAATACACTGAAGCGCTCCAGTTCCCTCATCGAGACTGATGGCGAACAGCCAATCGTTGAGGACATCTGGACAATCTTGTAAGAAGCACCTTGTAGCAGGTTCTCTGAGGGACATACAGAACTAGTTTTTTTTTAGCTTTCTGCAAAAAGCAGCTTTGGGGTGCTATCAAGTATTCTTGAGTTGGAGTTGCAGATTCTTAAAGACAAGAAGCAAACAATGGGTTGTTGGATACACATTTTCCCTATTATACAAGAGGGTGGAGAATCGCCAGTGGTAGCACCAAAAATCCCCCCTCCCCCATTTCTCCCTTGTCCTTCCCTTGTCCTCCCTTGTCCTTCATTTATCTAACACTGCATTTTCAAACCAACTACAACCATATAAAATCACACTGTGTGAATTATCATGAAAATGGCATCTTGGTGTGTCCATCTCCCATCCTGGTTGTAGCTTCATCATATGCTCCCTCCCTACTCCCCTCCCTCTTTCCCCTCCCTACTCCCCTCCCCTCCCTCCCTACTTCCCTACTCCCCTCCCTACCTCCCTCCCTACTCCCTCCCTACTTGCCTCCCTCCCTACTCCACTCCCTCCCTCCTCCCCCCTCACTCCCTACTCCCCTCCCTACCTCCCTCCCTACCTCCCCTTTATATTTTCTGGTATTCCATGAGTTATGAGTGGTACCCACTTTTAACTTGGAATGTATTCAATACAGTGCTTTAAATACTGAATGCAATTTGAAGACATACAAAGTATGCTCAGAAGTTCAATTCTTTTGCTCACTGTCTTAGAAATTTGTTGCAATGTAATATAGAGTCATTTTAGTCAATATTGTTCAATTTCACTTTTCCCCATTTAATAACGCTTGCATAAGATTGTTATTGTGTCTTGCTTTCTACGTTTGCCTTGAAATGAGAATACAGTACTTTACATAAATAAATAAACCTATTTTGTCAAATGTATGCATCATTTTGCAAATTTTTGATCATCAAATGTTTACACAAAAGATCTTGAAAAGCAACTGAAAACCTTATCGGCTTAATCAGGATTCGAAACAAATACACTGGAGATGTTAATCTGTTAACTGCTGTTATCCAACCCTAAGCTGTTTATTATGATCCTTCTTTGCTAGTTTACTGCTGGGATGAGGAGTGGGTGGGTGGGTGGAAATAGCAGAAAGAGTGGGGTCATTTGGAAGTCGCATGACCATGTTTATAACACAGTATTATACTGTTGTTTCCTATGGTTATTCAAATGTATTATATAAATTATGATTCTTCATTTGAAAGTTTTCTCCAAAAAACCACCCAACCTTTATTTCATTTGCATTTCCTTGTCTACTTACCCACCCAAATGTCTTCTTTGTTTCTTGGTTAGGGCGCCACCATAAAGTATGACGAAAAAGCTGGAACGGTGATCATAGCCAGAATCATGCATGGAGGGGCTGCTGATCGAAGTGGTGAGTTCTTGCCAGTTCTGTATTTTTACCACTATAAATTGGCAAAACTATAGAAGCAGGATATAGGCTTCACATATATACAAATATATATATATATATATATATATATATATATATATAGATATCTATCTATCGTTATGAGTTGTAAAATCAAGAACAGTGAAAAAACTTCCAGCCTCCACCGGGATTCGAACCCGGGCCTCCCACTTCATATGCGGACACCCTAACCACTAGGCTATAGACGCTGATTGTATGTCCAGAGGTCCGAAACGGGTAAGGAAGGTCGTAATTCCACTGCAGGCGTTTGTCACCTGTATCGTACAATACTAGTTTGTTTTGGTGACATATTTGCCTTACTCTAGAGAGTTTGCTATACAAAGTGGTCATAAAGTTGCTATATAAGTGTAAAGATGTATAGCAGTTTTTCTATGTACACAGGAAACATAGTAATTCACGAGAGAGAAAAAATCAGAGCGCTGCCTTCGAAAATAATGCTACACAAAATGCGAACTCGGAATTATTCCCTGGACACTCGAGTGAGGTCGTTATCTGTCCGATAGCGTCCGATAGAGTTTAAGTGCTTAAACCGGTTTTCTTTAGTTTATACTCTTTATTTCTTTTTACCTTCTTTGCTTTACCTGTATGAAAACAATAACATTTACTCCATCCTGTCAAGAATGAGGGACCTGTTGCCAAATACAGGTTAGCAGTATCGTCGAATGAAACATCGAAAAAGGTGAAACGTTGGTGACAGTCTTCAACCGAGGGTGAACTCAGTTTATCCAGGTTTTTAGTTTAATAACATGACGAAAAAGACAGCCACAAGTCTTAAGATTTGACATATTTTGTTCATTTAAAAAAAAAAAATGATGTTTATCTACCTCATCTCCCGTCCCGAGACCCAATGTGATCTTAATTTCAATATTTGTTTTATTGTCAACATTCTCCCCGGTTGACATACTTACCCTCGCTGGTACCCATGCCGAGACTAAGAGGCCAATGAATATTCATCGGTAGATATAGATAGTGGTATCCATCGGTGGGCAAACAGAGTCGTGAAGAGAGTTCACGAAAGGATCACTCGTAAGATTAGGCCTTGAAATTAAGAATTGGGTTTGGAAAGCATCTCCAAAGCAGACACAGTAGTTGGATAGGTTTGTTGATATTTAGAAGACCATCACTGGTTCTTGTGATTTGCATATATAATTGCATATAAAAAATAAAGAAATCTTCCCTCTCAAAACAGATTATTCCAATATGTGATCTTGCGTATATCTAATCAGCGTGACCCACTTCAAAACTGCATCGAGACTCAGTTTGTAAACAAACGTAATCCAATCGTAGACCATCATCTCGTACGGAATACAGTCACAAAGTTGGATCTTTGAAAAACTCTCTCGTGCAAGAAAAAGTGTCTAAATGTCCTTTCCAGTAAGTTTTGAGTTGATATAAATGTGTTGCAGTATGGTGAAACGTCCTGAGGTGTTTCGTGGAAAAAGAAAAAAAATGTGCCGTTGAAAACCTCAGTTCCGCTCGTGGTAATAACGTAGAGGAACTCCATCTTTGCTTACAGAGCAGGCTTCCTCGCGGTGGAATTGCCGTCGGGCGTCAGTTATGTAGATGTTTTTTGACGTAGTAGATTGAAACTAAACCGTACTGTATAAGAGGTGCAAAACTACAAGCCTAAGGTACTTCTTCGTGTTTGGTCTTTCTGTTTTAGAATTAGCTTCCTGCTTTGCTTTTAGAAAAAAACAAAAGAAAGCAACAGACTTTCCCAGATGACTTTTTTATCAAAAAAAGCAGTACATACTACTGAATGAAATAAGGTACTGTAAAATTGTGGTTGATTGATCGGGTGTGTTTTTTTTTCTTAGACAGTGATGGGACAATCTTTCAAGCTGTTCACATTGTCTAACGTGTAAACAACATTTTGGAAGGTCATGCGACTTTTGAATTCATTTTAATACATGTATATAAAAGTAATTTTCGGTTCAGCTCTGGAAAAGTGACGTTTGAAACCAATATCGGTACGAGGATCTCGTTACGGTATTAACTTTCATTTTATGTATTTTGAATATGGTATGTACACTAGTCACTGATGAGAAAATATGCCATACAGCCGGTATCGAGATGCCTTCCTATTTACCCGTAAATCTGTCACACTGACCTACCTGACTGTACTCTGGATATCTCAGTGGTGTAAGATCTTCACTAGCTTAGAATTGCGGACAGAATCAATTATAAAATTCTTGTCCTTGTGTTCAAAACAAGGAATGGTTTAGCTCCAGTTTACCTACAAGAGCTTCTCCAAGAATACAGACCTAGCAGGGTGCTTCGTTCAAGCGTACAACATATGCTATCTGTTCCTACTGTTCGCACTTCCACCTATGGGGAACGTTGCTTTGTTAGATCAGCTCCACAGTTCTGGAACAGTCTCCCCTTTACATCTGAAAACAATCCAGCATGTGTCAACTTTCCAGAAAGAACTCAAGACGTTCTTATTCATGAATGCGTATCTATCTGTTTAATAACTGTTGTGTCCATTTTGGGTACTTTGCTCCTGCAGTTTTTTTTAACTGGATAAAAGCGCTTTACAAATTCTTATATTATTATCATTATTATTATTATTAATGCCAGCACATTGTGCACAAAGCACACTGCATTCAAAATCATCAAGTAGAATTGCCAGGGCAGTCTTGCAACTGCTCGGTTTGCTATTTTTAGGGTCCCTCTTCATCTTATACCGGTGCCATGGCCCAGTGGACAAAGGTGGTGGTATTTGAAGCGATGAGGCTTAGCAATCGGGAGGTTCCGGGTAAGGTGGGTTTTTCATCCAAGAGCAATCTACGGTTTTCCCATCTGAACAGACTTTCTAAATTGAAAAGATTCCAAATTTGGAGTTAAAATGTTGAATTTGAAGCCACCCGACGTGTAAGTTGTAATCAATAATCCCTTGCAGGTTTCTCCCACATTTGTGGTTGTTTTAGCGTCGTCAAAATAACTACTGATTATTATTATTATTATCTAATCCTTGGTCTCATGCCCCCCCCCCCCTGCATCCGAAATTAATTGTTACACCTCTGAGTCATCTAGGCAGAGATGCCAACCAGTACGATTTTATCGTATTTAGTACTATAAAACAAGTGAAATACGATAATACGATATTGCCTCTTGAAAATACGATTTTTCATTTTTTTTTTTTTTTAAGTAAGCGGAATCGCATAGAAACATGTACAAGTAACCCCCCAAACCCGACAAACACGTTGAACAACGAGCCTACATGGGCAGGAAATACGCGGAATCGACAGCTTTACAATTTTCTCATTAAATGTTAATGAAAAGGCAAACATTTTTCTTGCCCATTCTTACCAGTAAAACATTTTTCTGACATTTTACTGGCCCGGGGCCAACGGGCCAATGGTAGTGTCAAGTTTTCGTGAAAATCTGATTTTTCTCTCCATAATCTGATTTTTTAAGATATTCAGTCTGTTTTTTCTTGTGTCAAGAGGTTGGCATCTCTGTCTAGGGGATGTAGAAACAATTGGAGCGTTTTGGTGTAGAAAAAAAAACACAATTCTCTGCTTCTTTGTTGGCTTTCAGGTCTGATGAACGTCGGAGACAGGGTGATAGAGGTCAACGGAATGGTGGTGTTGGGCAAAGATCCCGACCAAGTCATCAACTACGTCGTAAGTATATCAAAATAAAATAAAACTGTTTGGAAACTGCTTATCCACTAAAGAGCCTGTGTAAGAGAATGTGTAAAAGTAAGTTGGCCTGACGTTTCGATCCTAGCTGGATCTTCTTCAAAGGCTAAATGACGTTAAGTATATCAAGTTAAAAAACTGAACGATGGAGAATGAAAGACAGAGAAATTCTAGACTGAAAGCATGAAAATTAACAAAGATATTTGTTTTTAGCTAGAACAGGGTTCAAACCGGGGTGACCTCAGGGGAACGCCGTCCCTACCAGCTGAGCTGTCATTGTCTTAAGTTGGTGTTGGGTGACGTATATATATAGATATCAATATCTTTGCAAATTAATAGATCACAGGACTAATTAACCCTGAGGTCATTGGTGCTTATCCTGTTCTAGCCCCCCCCCCCAAAAAAAAATGAACTCTTTCAAAGTTCAAATATAGTCCAATTCTCACTCATCATATGACAAAGTGCAGAGCAAAATGTAAGAAAATTCTCATGACAGTGGTTGTCGGTTAATGAGGCTGAGATATTCCCCCATTCATCAGATCAGACCAATTTCAGACCAATTTTGGGACATGTTAGATTCTGTCACGCTGTCAATCGCGGCTAATTTAATCTGCAGCTATTCAGGAAGTCGATATCCTTAGTAATAATTTGCTCCAGTCAGTTTGGATAAATGTTGATGCATCAAACAGCAGGGGTGTAAATGTAGACTACTCGGTGACTTTGGAGATCTGTAAAGTAGTTTCTGAGAGCATTATGAGGGGGGGGGGGGGAAGAAGTTTGTACAGTTTTGATAAATGTTAGTCAGTTGTTTTTGCGATATCGTGGCCAACTCAGATAGCCATTCAAAATACCAAGGGATCATTTTTGCAGTGTTAAAAGCTTCCATTTTGTTATGAATTTGCTAAAATCTGATGTTACGATGACGAACCATTTAAAGAAACAGATTTTAAGCACCTGCTGTCCTGAACATGCCACCACAACTAACACCATGAAAAAAACGATAACAAAATATTGATAAAACTTCAAACTTCAAAGATTTTTGCACATAGACTAAAAAAAATGTTGTTCTTTATGTTAAATTTCTGTTACAAACAAAATTGTCTGTACTTGATTGAAAGGATTAATTACAAAGTCTTCCTAATTTTATTCAGTTTGGCAATTTATAATATGCCTTGGTTTTTCTGTGAACTTTGAACTCTCTCTATAGTAAAGCAGTTTGCAGATTTTTCTGGATGCATTTTGTTAGACATGCGATACGAAAAAATTCTACCCCTGAATTTTGTCTTTTAACGTTCGAGTAATACTTCTTTTTCGACCTCTCATCGGAATGTTTACAAAACCCTACAAATTCTCCTTTCATCGACATGGACTGGTTTTCTGTATTTTCAGGCGTCCATCGATGGCGCCATAACTTTCAAGCTCGTGGCAGCCGCTGAGGATCATAATGCAGCACCCGTACCAGAGGTAGGCTTGTCGGTTCAGCCGTTTTGATCATTTGCATCGCCTTGTATCGTGATGTTGTCTCATTTTAATTTTCAGAGTGATATCTGCACATATCTTATTTTATGATACTGTTGATGCACAACTTTTCCTTGTTTTAATCTTTTTTTTATGAGCACTAGCATGTTTTTGCCTCTACTACGAATGACGTCTGTCAGGTAATGTCTTGAACAACTTACAAGCAGTCACTGTGGAATGCAACAGACAAAAAAAACAGGGGTTTGGGAGGGGATAGGGAGAGAGGGGAGTAGACAGAATGATTTAATTGTTTGCTCTAGCTTTAAGTTTCCTATATAAATGTTGCACTTTGTCTACAGTCAAGGCAGGCCGACAATACAGTAAATACAATTAAACAAAAAGAGACACATCCAAGCAAATTCGGTAGCTGGAAAAATGAAAACTGATCTAAATGTTGAGAACCTGTGTATAGAAAGACTTCTATAAAGCCTAATATATAACAAACTATCGAAAGTGGATTAAAAGAAATTGATTGATGATCTACTTATATAAGAGAAAAAAGCTACCAGAGTATTATCTTAGTTCAAGTTTAATTGAAAATCTTATTGCGAACGTGAAAGCGGTTGTATAAATTTTCGCAAATTTGTTTTTTTATGCTCCAAAATTATTGTAAAATTAAAAAGTATCCAAGACAAAATGAAGACTCCCTTCAAAAGAGTGGGTTCAGATTACAAAAGTGAGCACTGGAAACATTTTCTGTAAAAGTTGTCTGTTTCATATTAACGTTATCGTGAGTCGGCCTATTCATACACCTGTACCAATATTGTGTTCAGTACATGCATGGTGCCCTATTCATGAGTCACATATTTGTAGTAATTCACAGCAGGCCATGAGTCAATCTATCCCTGGTAAAGTCTTCACAGTTTGGTTATCATTTTTCTCTGCCCTGGGCATCACTCCCCTCACCCACCCCCCCCCCCACCATAACCAGGTAAATGAATATATTGTTGTGTAGGATTTAACCAACTTCTAAAAGTCAGGAAGGTTGTATGCAAGAAGCAACTCCCATATTGGAAATTATTGAGCCATATAAAAATTCTCAAGTTCAAGTGATCCTTCAGGCAAAAGGGGGGGGGGGAGAGGGGGATTAACAACAATACACTGCCAGATGAATGAAAGCTTGAGGGAGTCTCAAGAAAAAACACCACAGAGCCACATTTAGGTTTTGGAGTCCTTTTCTTTCTTTTTTTGTATTTAAGACACTTTATTTTTATTCGTGACCATTACAGAAGTTGTTTTATGATTCCTGATGCTGAAATGGTTAACAATAACAACACTGGGTAATTGAAATGTCAACAGCCCAAAAAAATGAATAATCATAAAATATATATATATATAAATATAAACCTTAAAAACATTCAAGCAAGTAATCAACATAGTTTATGAAACTATGATCCTAGAAAGACAATACAAAAAAATGGATCAAAATTGTTTTCAGAGACAGATGCTTTAAAGACATCCCAGAAATATTAGTTACTAATTTTTACTCTGACAGGGATGTGGGTTGAAATATCATTTTTAGATTCCCGACAGATTCACATCATGACTAGTAATCATTGAAAACAGACACAAGTCTCTCATTTGAGAAAAAACCTATCTTTTTACTTTGAACTTTTGCTAGATGCATTCAGAAAATTCATCTTCACATTGAGTTGAAGATTCTCAGAAAGATATTTTTATTTTTTTTGTACAACAAAATAAGACGAATAAGTATGAATCAAGGTTCTTTTTATCTATCACAATGTATTGTTGTGCGAAGGAAATGAATCAACAATGGTGAAGTGGGCAGTAACGCCAGGATTTTTTTTTTGGGGGGGGGATTTTTTCAATGTTTTTATCTTTGTAGACCTACATTATTAAGTATGACTGCCTTGACATGTATTTGAACTTCTTGTTTCCTCCAAATGTTGTTTTTTGTTATGATGCCTGAAATGCCTTGATGATGATCTTTTCAAGTCATTAACAAGTATTTTGTTACCATGGTAATGAAGGACAAGGAGAGATAGGAAGACATCATAAAACTCTTGACCACTTTCTTGAGTTGTCAGTAGAACCGCGGAAATAAATCATCTAAGCAATCGAAACACTTCATTAATTTTTTTTTATTTTGAAGGGTAGGAAATTCCCAACTTCTTCAATTTGTAAATCAATCAGATATAAGTTTGATGTGGTGACTGGCTTTGCTTTATTTCTGAATTTGAAATATTTCTCTCCTTTTTAGCATTTTTGTAATTGTGGAGAAAACTGTGGAGATACAATTTATATATCTCCACAATTTACTAAAATGCTTGATTTTTTTCTTTCTACCAAATGTAATGTTCCTTTTAAGGCTCACTGAATTTTGGCAAGCCAGATCATTGAATAAATTTCAAATAGACTGTAATTCACATGAAAAGTGTCATGTTACAATCAGTGGTCAATAATAAGACTTCTAGTTACCTCCATTTTTTTTTTCTTTTTCTTGGCCAAAATTACTTGTTTTTCTGTTCTTCAGAAAATCTTGGAGCATTTGGTCCGGCATGAAAAGTAGAATCATCAAAACACTTAGAAACCTTCAAAATATGATCCTTTAATTAAACGTACTGTTTAGAAAGCTAAGCCTTAATGTCAACATGGGGAGGAGTGGTGACAGGGGGGGGGGAGGGGTGTGTCAACATCAATATCATGTCCCTGAATATGTTGGCGAAATAATATGGTCACCTTACTGTTAGTGAATGTTAACATCTGTTATACATATATTTATATATTCTTGCACACTTTAATTTTCTGCATCAATTCCTGCATGTGTATTTGTTTTTTTTTTCTGTTTTCCTTCCTTTTGTTTTACATCATCAGTCACCAACGAATGTATTTCAACCAGAATCTGTGGAAAGGTTTCCAGAGAGTGAGGTTTGCACTTCATTTCCCAACTTTTTGTGGTTTTTGTTGTTGTAAGTTTGCATGTGTGTGTGTGAGAGTACTGTATGGGTGTGAGTATGGGTGTGTGAGCAAGAAAGTGTGTCGGGAACTCCTAGACCGTAACTCTGATCAAGTTCAAACCCGGTGGGTATTTGCCTGACCATGTTAACTCTCGCCTGCGTGAATGATGATGTCAAAGGTCAGTGGTCAAGAAACCTAATAATTGGCTTTTACCCATTTTCTGCCTGTCAGCATGTAGAAGAAAGCCATTAAATCAAATGATCTGTAGAGAATGGTAAAACAAATTATAAAACTAGGGCAGGTTGAGTGTTTGGGTCAAAGGTCAAATGGGCCTAAAGGGTGTTGCGAATTCCTCCTAGACTGTAAATCAGATCAAGTTCAAAATTGGTGGGTAGTTGCCTGACCATGGAAACTTGTGCCTGCATGTTAAGGGTGGAGGTCAAAGGTTATGTAGGTCAACGATCAAATTGGCCTAAATTGTATGAAAAAGTGTGACGAGAACTCCTTAACTGTATGTAGGATCAAGTTCAACTTGGTGGGTAGGTGCCTGATCATGTAATCTTGTACCTTTCGTGATTGATGACCTCATAGGTCAGAGGTCAAAAACTAACAATTGGTTTTTAGCCATTTTCTGCTTGTCAACATGAAGGAAAGGCATTTAATCACACAATAAGTAGAGAATCATAAGAAAATTTTTATAATAGGACAAAATTTAGGTGTTTAGGGTTGAGGACAGATCAGTTGAGGACAAGGGTCAATTGAGGTCAAAGCTCACTTTGGCTTAAATTGTGCGAAAAAGTGTATGTCATGGACTCCTACACCATAAGTCAGATCAAGTTCAAACTAAGTATGTGAACAAATGGCATACTTTTTGGCAAACTTAGGATGCGAAGAGTATTAAAGTCATGAAGGAGATGAGATCTGCAAATCCTTCGATTGCCCTCTTGTTCTTATTGTTTTTGGTCTGATCTATAAAAATTTACATAAATAATGTCCGTGTCAGGAAAACGCTTTTGGAACTGACAAACCGAATATCTAGGTCATCTTTGAAAGTTGCAAAAAGTGATGAAGATTCTGTATATTGGACACCAATAAACGTGTGATGTGAGATTAGCATTTCATTTACCGAATTGGTATGAAGAGTAGCACAGATGTACATTCTGCCAAGGAAGGGTCATTTCATTTTCAAAGCAAGGTCAGTCCCCCAAACCAGCTGTACAGCATTGAGAAAGAATTTACAAAACAAAATGAAAGCATTCTAAAAACAATGACTTTCATTTTTTTCTTTCTAAATTGCATACCCTGTATCTTTTTAAAATTGATGTCATCTTTGAATCACGTATTATAAGAAAATGCAACGACGAAGAAAGAACGGTGGGACTAAAAATGAAACCACTTGACCCGCTTTCGACCTCATTCTCCTTACGCCATGACCGTTACTATGCGCTGATGACAGTGTCACATCGCAATGTGCCTTGCGTGAAAAAACAAATAGAAACTGCAATATGTGATATGTATCTTAGATGAATATATATTTATGAGTTGCAAACCACAATATTCAGCTGCTTTTAAAAAAAAAATTTTTAAAAAGGATTTGCACAAATATATATATATATATATTACACCCCTTCCTCATAGATATATATATGTATGTATATATACATATATATATGTAGTTTGGAGACTATTAATTTGAAACTAATAATGCCCGAAACCATGTACTTAAATTAATGTATTCAAAGAGAGTGAAGTTGAAAGTGCTTAATGGCAAGGTTTCTACCGGCTTAATTCCCATGGTAAAACTGTGCGTCAGAAGAAACTGTTTTCTCATTTACGTAGTGTTGCCTATTCTTTTTTCTTTTCTTTATTTTGTGTGTGGGGGGGAGTGGGTGGGTGGAAACACATTACATGATAGATGATTATTTATGTGATGAAATCCTTCAACCCAACCAGCGAGATTAAACGAAACCGTTCTTTATTAATAATGTACTAATTTGGGAAGACCCTACAAAGTATCTTTTCTTTTGCAATATAAGGGAAAATATATGAAGAAGCAAAGGAAACGGTGAAGATAGGTATAGGTCAAATGTTACTCTTTCTGTTAAAAATGAATGATATGCTTTTCTTAAGATTCTTAAATTATTCATAAGAAAAGTGTAGGTTTGATTTGGTTTGGTTTATTTAGTGTTAGTACGTAGTTGACGGCTGGAAGCGTTAGGATGTCATTACAAAGTGAATCGATTCAAGGATGCTTTCAGGTACAAGAGTAGTCTTCATCAGATACAGTCCCAAGAAAAAAAGGTGAAAAAAAGGAAGAGAAAAGATGTGTGCTAGTAATGTTTTTTTTTTCCCCAAATGCTCCTTTCTATAGCCAAACTGATGACGCAGGCCTTAATATCAATCAAAATTCAATTGTTTTACACACTCTCATAACTGAATCAAACCATGTTCTTTTTCATTCAAACTTCTCATCAACATCAGAGGACCATCGTATGACATCAGGCAGCATTTGTCCTTGAAAAATTTGTAACCGGTTTGTAAACTTGTCACTTGAGGCCAAAAAAAACAAATACTATGTTTTTTCCCATTGCATTTTGCATAGCATCTGAGGGATTGACCCAACCTACTGTAGGGTCTGTGTATTAGGCTATATAGTCCAGTCGTTTTAATTGATTGACATCCATTGTTTGAAAGTTCATGTCGAACTCAAAAGTGTCCTGGAAATACAACGTGGACAGATAATAGTGGATTTTGATAGACAATCTACATCATATTAATTTTGTGCCTATAGTCATCGTTTATAAAAGATTGACTCTGGTGACATTTTTAATGCCTGTGGTCGCAGTGTTGATGGCTTTGAGACAGTGTACACACAATATTAACATGTGCTGAATTGCTGAAATTATTTGTGGAAACAAAATCTTTCACTTTTCCTATAGACAAAACAGTCTTGAAGTCTTGTTGAAAATATGGCAGATGAAATATTAAATCTTATATCGTTCTTGAAGAGAAATAAAAGCAGTGGTTCAAGTTGACTTTGGACTCTTTATATTGGATGACAAAATATCAAATAATTTGATAAATAGGGCAAAATGTGAAAAGAACAGAATGCAACGGTTGGAGTTAGGTCGATAGATTTCTGTCAATGTGACTAAACCTACTGGGAAGCAGTTGTAATAGCCAGTTATTGCATGGTTTTAGTGGGAGGGGGGGGGGGTGTGGGGAAGATGGGGAAGGGAAGATAATTTCAAGAGGCCAAAGTAGAGTAATATATAGAGAGGAGAAGATAAGATTACATTTTAATGCTCTTTAGCATTGTTTCTGTCTTAAATTTAGCAAAGTTTGTATGTTTTTTGGTTGTTTTCGACAGAGACAACTTGTGTAGCTGTAGCTGTGAAAGTTTTTCAGCTGATTTTCAAGTTGAAAAGTGTTAACTGCTTTTATGTTGAAGTGACATGAAAAATAAAAATAAAATGATCAATTTATTTATACAACATTCAACCCCCACAGGTCAACATGCTGACATATTTTGACTTTGATCCGTACCAGGACGGTGCCATCCCCTGCCCCGAGGCGGGCTTACCGTTCCGGTCGGGCGATATCTTGAGAATCGTCGAACAGACGGATTCTGACTGGTGGCAGGCGAGGAAAGAAGGGGAGAGAGGCCTAAGGGCCGGTCTTGTACCAAGCAAACCCTTCCAAATCAGGTAAGGTTGTGAAGCAATAATGATATTTATGACATTTTATCAGGTTAATATTTGATTTCATTTGATTTTTTATTATATTGCGCTTTACACCAGCGATAGGTCTCAAAGCGCTTTACAGACGTTATATTACCCCTGGTCAATGATAACCTGTCCCAGAGACAATCCCTCCAGTAGGCAGCAGTTATATGCTACCCCCAATGACAAGTTGCCTCACAGGTACCCATTTAACCCCTGGGTGGAGAGAGGCAAGTGAGATAAAGCATCTTGCCCAAGAACACATTGTTATGAACTAGGCATGAATCGAACCAGCAATCCTTGGATCACGAGTCCGACGCCTTAGCCAATTGGCCACCACGCTCTCTAAATACTTTTTTCTTAATAATTAAGTTTAGTAAGAAAAAATCTCTTTCTTTTCTCTCTCTCTCTCTCTTTGTCACCCTAAGACGAGAAATGCAAAAACGATTGAACAATCCTATCATGGTAGATAATACGATAGCCAGTCAGGATGCCTTTCAGAGAGGAGGTAAGCTGCAAGAAACAAGTTGTGTGTGTCTGTGTCTATTGCGTGAAGCAAGGGGGATGGGGTGGTAGGTAGTGAGGGGAGGGGGAGGGAATTGACAGGGGGAAGGTGTCCTCTCAGTGTATTCTACAGGCATGAGCTTTTTCCGCGAATTCGCGGAATATCCGTGATTTCTTTTCTACCTCGGGGACAAAAACTATTATCCTAACACACTGTAGCATACGCAAACTGGAGCCTATACCGCAATTTTTGCAAAGTTCCGTGATTTTTTTTTTTTTACCCCAGGCTCATTCCTGATATACAGTGAATCCCCACACACTGCTTACGTCAAATCTCCTTGCCCTAAATTTATAGACCACAACGTTTCCCGTCTGTGGTCAGTATAAAGGCAATATCCAATTTCAAGTGTTTCTTGATGGAAAAGAGATTGTCTGTTTTTAATAGACAAATAAAAATTGTGTTCCTTTTATTTTGAAGTGGAAGGGGAGGGAGAAAGGGGTTCAACTAACCCCCACCCCCCTCCCCCCACTGTGTCCCTCCCCATTTATTCACTTGGTGGTCCTTGCATACCCCTCGAATACTTCAGTAATAAATCTGATATCATCTGTAAATATGCCTCTTTTTCTTTTTTTTTTTTTTTTTTTTAATTTGCCATTTTTTCACCTACAGGAATTCGTGTTTCGAGTCGAAGCAGCTTCCGAAGAAACAGAACCAAGATGAAGAAGGTTCTGTACAATCCGACTCCAGCACAACAAAGTAGGGTACCCAAGATTTAAACTAGGAAGTACTATGTAGGGAAGATTGCTTTGTATTTTGCCATACTTATATATCTTGGCAGGAAGGGGTGAAAAGGAGAGGGTGTTAACACTGAGGTATCCTCTGGTAGAAGTATTTAGAGTGGTCAGTAAGATATTCCTCTATGGATTGCTTTCTTGTTTTTGTTCCTATGTTCTTCTCGTGGGTTCGTATTTCTTTTTCAAAACTGAGACATAGTAGCAAATATTTTGTAAGCATTCCACTCCCAGGGGAAAAGTAAATTGGTAGTGTAGTCCGTGGAGTTGGTTATAAACTATCATCATCTCTCTTGTGCTAATCATGGGTAAAGCCCTTTGAACTGGATTTTGGGAGTTTTAAGATCACTGCCAGAGAGAACAGAAGAATTGTGGATATTTTGAAAGTGTGTGCATATGCAATATTTTATATTTAGCACTACAACTGATCAAAAAGTTACCAGTGTTAAGTTGTGTCGGCTTTAGCTGGGAAAACTGAACGTGTCACGTCGTCCTGATTGGCAGCCAAAAAAAGTGCTGTGGTTCACATAATACTAAAAAGTAATACTAAATCTAGCCAATCACAAGGATATCATTTGGCATGTGACCTATAAGACAAGCACTGGTTTGTTATTAATACCGAAGCAGTTCTTGTTTACAGTCATCACCCATTTCAGTGCACAGAGGTCAGTCAGTTGTAGGACTTGAAACGATGAGAGATAAAAACACAATGAATCAATCCTTGTTGATTTTGGCTGGCTATAGGGCATCGAGCTAGTGTTATATATCTGTAAAATAAAACTTTGAGGTCAAGAAAGTTTTAAATTGCAGAAAAAGATGGACTAGATATTTACGTTATTGCCGAAGTTCTTCGTTTTAAAGATATACGATATAGCGTTTCTTTGAAATGAAAAGCAAGAAAACAGTTGTTTTTTTCGTATTTTTCCTCGAAATAGAAATAGATCCTGAAGACATTCCTGTTTACGAAGAGGTTACTCTCTACCAGTCCAATTCGTTCAACCCTCGGCCAATTGTTCTCGTTGGTGAGTTCAAAACTGATTTTCGATCTTGGACGTGGACAAAATTTGTCGAAGCACGCTCGACCATCCAAGGATCAATAAGTACCCGAAAAACTTAGTCACGTATTACATACTTTTAGTCGCCCACATTGGCCCTAGAAACAGTGAAAATAGTCTGTTTTCTTGTTAACTCACTCCTCCCTCACCTGTCTCCCGATATATCTGCACTCTGATCTACCTAGATCTGGAAGGCAGAGGGCAACGGACTTGTAAAGGGCCAACGGGAGCATATTGCCAAATGTTATCAGTCTTTCTAAAGCTAGGTAAATGGGAGTTCATATAAAGAGACAGGTAAGTATCATAGTTTATAGATACCCCGAAGAGTAGGTTTTGGTGTACGACGACTTCAAATGGTTTGAAAAATGAAACGATACTTGAAATATAATAAAGTTTGTGGGCCAGGGCACAAAATTTTTTAAATCGGTTAGACAGTTTTATTATCACTATCTCATATGGAAAAGCCTAGTGGTTGAAATAATGTAGTGTATCCAATTGATGTATTAATATTACAGGGCTTGGTCTAGTGTTTTAAATCTGACTGAAACTAGCCAATCTGGGAGCTCTAATATGAGCTGCTTCTCCACACTTTTCACCACATTTCTGCAGACACGGTCAATTGGTGGGTAGGATCCTTGGTCGTTTCTGTAACTTGTCCAAAGTGAGCAGAATCTGAAATCAGTTCTCATTTACTGTTACTCCAACGCTTTCTGAAATTTCCACGATTGATATTCTTTGTTGACTCTATCGTATTACTGTCTGCTGCCCTCGATTTTCAATGTACCATTGGATAGCTACAGTACCATGGTGTTAGTTTGTCTAAGAATATAAAAAAAAATTGTCATTGTTTTTGCTGTTTCGCACTTTGGGATGGTTAATATGCCAGAGATTAGCTGACCGAACCACAGACAGCCCCTTTAAACTTAAGAAGACTTGATATAGTCATTTTTTGCTCTCATTGGTTAAGCCTAAAAATGCTTGGTATAAACTTAAATGATATACATCACAAGTGTTAAAAGTAAGAATTTGACCTCTTTGCTTTTCTTAAACACAAGTTTGGTGTATCCTAGTAAATATTCATTTCAGTTCTGATAAATGTAGCTCGATCATAAACAGTCAAAATAGATCCTTTTCCTTCATTGAGAACATAAATAAATCGCATCACTTTGTGTACAACTTATTATGTGTTATCAAAGACACTAATAAAACCCAGAAATACTAACTTAAATTTGAATTCCTAACATCTAGCATGACAACTGTAGTTGCTAAGGTGTATACGGAAACACATTTTTTTTGGTTAAAGTTAAGGTAGTGAAGAGACCAAGTAGATGCTTTTTTTTTAAAGATATTGTAATGTGGATAATTTTAGTAGTTTTCCAAGAAATTGAAATGCAGCTGTCATTGTATTGGGTCAACATAGCAACAGAGATCCTTACTTACTGTACTAGAACAGTGAAAAAACCTTGCTGTCCCCACTGGGATTCTCATATA
>JAIPMN010004303.1:0-14149 GCA_020650975.1 Apostichopus californicus | reverse complement strand
AATCTTTAAACATTGAGGCATCAGGCATGGGCAAACTGTGCAAAGAGCTATGGAAATTTCATGAAACATTATTTGACTTTAATTAATTTTTTGTTGATACTAGAAAGACGTTGGTAACCAACAATGAATAACCATTCTTTTACATGTTACATTTATCCAATTGTTATTGTTAGCCACGGTGTATTAGTCACTGCTGTGGTTTTAACTGCCCACGTATGGCACAGTATGGTAATAAAAAAAATAAAAAAACCTGATTCTGTGTGGAAGGAACCATTCTCCATAAGCAGTTTCACATAGTTTGCCAAAATTGCAAAGCATAGATGTATATATATATATATATTATTATTATTATTATTATTACACCGGTGCTTCTATAGCGCAAAATCCCAGCGTTCAATGCGCTTAGCAAAACATATATATACAATTGAATAAATACACTTAACCATAGGTTTGCATGAAATAAAACGTCTTTATCGCTGATTTGAAAGTGCTGATAGAGGTAAGGCTTCCTATTTCTGATGGTAACTTTTTCCACAACAACGGTGCGATATGGCTAAAAGCTTATATATATACACACACATACATATACATTTTTTGGCTGGTGTTTATTGATTTATGCTGCAGTTTTTGAAATCAAATGCTTCATTAGCATAATTGTATTGATTTTTACCCTGCCCTGAAAGTTCAACATTATCAGTAAATATGCATAAACATGATAGGTGTGACTTTCTCGGAGGGAATCAAAAGATCTGGACTTAAGTTGTTTATTCGATAAGAAATCCACAAAATCATTTCAATCGAAATTGAAAGTTATCCTCAGCAGATTTTTCTGAAGAAAGAATTGTTTGTACATAAATTCTGTAACATTCCTGGACTAGAAGTGTAAGAGTGCAATATTCAGTTGAACAAATTCATCAATATGTTGTGGACTTAAATAGAAAGTGCTTAGATGCAACTAACAAGGCCTGGGAAGTGTAATTTCCAGCGATCTGGGAGGCATTTTCGGCCAAAATATTCTTGTACGCTTCGCGCCAACTCATGGTGGCGCTACGCTTAGATAATTTGCCTACAGGCTTCGCCCCTCCCTTGGCAAATTCCTAGCTAAGCGCCTGTTCGAATTTGTAAAGCAAAAGGCAGATATCCCATCATATCAGTGAGCATGAAAATGGCGTTCCAGAATGAAAAGCCTCAAAACTGTCCGACTTGCCCGAAAAAAATAACCAAAAATGTTCACGCGCTCCGCGCACGTTCAACATGTTAATGTCAATATGATATAAGCAAGCATCGGTTATTACATCGCATGCCATCGTGTACCGTACGGTCCGTGAAAGTTGCGCAGTATACCACGGGATGCAAATGTAAACAACGAAATGTCTTATGTAGATGGAGAAAAGCATGAAGATCCAATTATGTCAAAACTCTCTTTTACATTAGTAATGGCGAATTAGGGGCTGCACCTTCCCCCCCCCCCCCCCGCCTCCTACGCCTATGTGTATAGTGTTCGGTTTCGGAAATATATGCTATTTTTTCATTTCCTTCAACCAAGTTTTATAATAGCCGTTATAAGAGGTTTTAATATTTGTACACCAATAAATTAACTGTGTCTGAATTTTCGAAAATTTCTGACCAACATTCTTCATCACACTTCCCTCTACTCGTGCAATTTTGACCGGTCTGTTAGGGGTTGAAGGAGGTTTTTCTATATTGGTTGTCCATAGATGAAATTTTGTACAACATTATGGGTATGTTTTGAAGTGAGTTTATTCACGAGAAATGTGAATTTTCAAATTCTGAACGAATAATGGGCTTAAAACCTTGAAAAGTGGGGTTTACGGGTATTGTGGGCCGCGATGTAGAATCACCTACAAAAAGCAATGATCCACGGGACATGCGATGAGTTCGAACATGATTTGTGACTGGTGACAATCTTCAAAAAGGTCATGGATGGAAAAAAACTATTGGGATATACTTGGTTCTCAGGCAAAAAATGTACGTCTGGTTGGTCATTTTCAAGCCTGAGAAGTGCCATTTCCGGTGATCTGGGTGGTATCAAAACAAGAAATTTTCTTGTACGCTGCACGCCAACCGATGGTGGCGCTCCGCTTAGATAGTAATGCGCGCCCCCCGGGTTAGAAAATCGTGGATATGCCCCTGTTGATATACTGTATTGGTGAATGACAAACAAGTTTATAGCCAACACAATACAATTTTTTCTTTGGCATTCTTTGCACTCAACAGTCATATTTGTTTTTATGTTCTAATATGGAGATGTAAATAAAGATGTTGACACAAATTGGTTTTAGGTACAACACAACAATTGATTAACTCAGAAATCTTCATTTACTGATATTTATCCAATTAAAAGAGTTCGTTCATACTGTAGTGTACTACATACAGTGGATCACCTGAGCAATATATTTTCTTTCAACAGCCTAGCATGAATATGTTAATATTTCCTTCTTCCAAAGTAAATGTTTCAATCTATCATCATGCTCTTGTTACCATGTTGTTGCTGTCTTCAGTGTTGTTGTTGTTTTCGTTTTTTGGCTGTTTTGCCTAAACTTGCAGAAAATCGATCAAATAGTTGTAATCTATCAGTTTGGGGAAGAAGGAAGGAAATGTCTTTGAAGTTCGAACCGAAAGTCAGTTCAACCTTTTTGTTTTTGGCCAGCTCAGATTAATTTAATTGGTAAAGAATATTAATTGGTTCTGTTTCTTTATGACCTGTGTTAACAATCATAACCATACATGTACAACCAAATTAGGAAGATTTTTTGTGTAATAAAAAAAATAGCTGTTAATATTGAGGGATTCTTTGGTTTTAATGATACATAAATCAAATTGGATCTTTCAATGTCATAGTCTATGAAAAAGCAAAGCCCCCACACCACCACCCCCCCCCCACACAAAGAAGAAAAAGAAATAAAAGGCACAGAAAGGGAAAATAAGAGGAAGAAGTGCCACTTTAATTAAATGGTTTCTCAGCACTAATTGTATCAACTTTGTCTTGACTCCATCTGCAAGGAACTGAATACAAACAAATCTATCAATCTTTTTTTTTTTTGAGATATATTTTTCATTCATATGTAAAAGATGAATTGTGCAAGGCACCTGCCGAGGGAGCAGAACTTATTAAGCTGCAACTCGGCGACCTAAATATATTTCAGTGTGATATTTTTGAAAGGATTTTGGTACCTTGAGACTTTCAATCCGAAAGTCTGTTCCTCTTTGCATTGATTCAAATATGACTTGCTCGCGCTTAAAATGTTATTCCTAGAGGTACCTGTTTTGGTTTTGAGCATGCTAAAAGTTTTCCGAGGGAAATGGTTTTTCCGAGGAAATTTCTCGGGGGCTAAATGGGGAGTGTTCAGTGAGGAAACAAAAATAGTTTCTGTGAGGGAAAACTAATTGAGAATGGCCGTAAACATGTTTTGTTGAGGATATGTATCGATATGTACCGACAAATCCCTCGTATAGTGTTTGAAGCAATGCCAATAGATACATTGCAAAAAGATTGATATATTAACTAAAATCAATGTTTCAAATTCTTGACTATATAGAGAATATTATAAATGTCAGATTGGCCTGGTATTTCAATCTTAGCAGGATCCACTTTTAATTCAAATTATGTAGAAAAAAAAAATCAGAAAACCAATTAAGTTAATGTAACTAATTTTACTATTTAACTAATTTAATATCCATGCGTATATTGATACTTTTAGCGACCGGAGGAATGTTCAATGTCTCGACCCCCCCTCCCCCCAAGTTTCCCTCTCCCCAACCGCTCCTTCTCC
Organism: Apostichopus californicus; assembly: GCA_020650975.1. Lineage (NCBI taxonomy): Eukaryota > Metazoa > Echinodermata > Holothuroidea > Aspidochirotida > Stichopodidae > Apostichopus > Apostichopus californicus. Next base: position 10,355 of record JAIPMN010004303.1, on the reverse strand, counting down.
ACCTTGATTTTGAAATGCTACTGTTAATTAATTAATTTTTCCTTCATAACCCTCAGCTGATAATTCAGTGTTCTGAATGGGAATTCCCCTTAACGTAACCTCAACAAACCCAAAAAATGGTTATACTCATATTTTAGAAATGATTATTTCAAGATTTAGCAGTTAATATGGTATAAAACAGTGATGTATTAATTGCTACTGCACTTTATAACTTCAGTTCCTTGTAAATTTTTTACTTCCTGTGTAGTTTTCTAAAAGTCAAGGGTGAGAATATCCACAGTTTATGTCAAGAAAGTTCAGCAAAAAAAAATAATAATATTTATCTCTACCGGTGATGTTGGATGTTAAATGTGTATTGGTAGCTCTAGACCGTGGTCCTTGACATTTATTGAGATGTTCTACATTGGCATCTGCATCCAGTGTTCCACTCCTTTAAACTTGTGTGTGAAGGTCACATGGGTGTGTGAAGGTCACATGACTCTCACACTATACCCCTTCTTTCCATGAAGGAAAAGATGTACATAAAGTGGACAAAAAAATTGTTTTTGTTAGACTTTATAGAGTTGTTGTACTGTCAATGTAAAAGGTGAAAGAAAATAAAGAAGACACACATTCCATTCTTGGTAATATTTATAGTGTTGTGACATTATGTATTCTGTTTTTGACCTTTGCATTTAAAACTCACCGTGTAGTATACAGTATTTTCTCTTCTGAGATATTGGGAAAGCTGACCAGTGCCCAGTAGTAATATTGTTAACTGGAATATTACTGGATTATGCTGCCGAAGAAGGAAGTGTATGAGAGATGTCCTTTAAGTTTCCTTATTCATGTATCCTACCATATATAGTATACATTGTTTTTTAAAACCTAACCACCAGAGGAAAGTTAAATCAAGAACGGTGTCATGATTCTCTCACAGTTTTTGGTTAACTTGGAAGAATATATATCAAACTTGTCATGAAGAATAATATTAAGTCAGTCAATCATACTACATATTAAAGGTTTATCCTATTTCAAGTGTTTTATGCTGTATTTTCCTTAATTCTGTAGTATATCACACGGTTTATTATTGCACAGGAAACATTACTCAGTTTAGTGAAGTGGATTTATTAATAGAATGAAAGGAAATGAATTGAAATGAAGTGTGTAATGTAATGAAGGGCTCATAGATGAGAGTCTGTTTTCTTTATCAGCAATAAATATAGTAGAGAGTTGAAACTGCCGACTTACATCTTTTTTTTTCCCTCCTTCTTTTATCTCATTCCAGAGCAATTGTTACACGTTAGCTGGAGTGGATGAGAAATATGAGTTTTCAAGATTGAAGCAGTCGATGGAGATGGTGGGCTTCTCAGTGGAAACGAAGAGAAGGTAAAAAAGAGGCAAATGAAATTGTGCTTTAAAGCAGCGGTTCGTTCACTTTGACATCTCTCTTCATCAGCTATCAGATAACTTTGGAGAGTGAGAGAACATTAAAGATTGTCACATAAATGTCTCGTAACAGTCTCTGCTCAGTCTATACCAGCTGTCAAAACAGTTATAAAAACCACCTCAAAAAGTGGCTTAAATGCTCCATTTTGACTTGGAACTTATCACAATTTGTGGGACACCAATTTTTTAAATATATATATATATATCTTATATTTGATTAAATAGATAATAATTTGCTAATTAAGATGCAAGGAAGGCATAAAACAACATGGATATGCTGGCTTCCTTACGGAAATCCAAATATGTGCCATTAACACGTCCCTTCGATTGGCAGTGTTACGACATGATATCGAAATCTATACAGCTTTAAGATTTACTTTCAGTCGTGCACAATTCTTTTCTCGAACTGACTTTTGAGAATGAACAAAGGTCAGTTTGAAAGTTTTGCCCGATTGCTGGGGACTTGTCGTAATTTACAGGCTGCTTTCAATTGTATTAAATCTTCTTCTGCATTCGTAGAAATACTGCTCCGAGATATGATTAAATTAGGTTATCGTCGGCAAATTGACTGTTCAGATATTTACCAGACGAGTTGCGATAACGAGATCACAAGTCTTGTTATCTCATCCAGTCCTCCTGTTTCATAAACCTCGAACCATTAGTGAAATGAGAGGGATTTGTGTTTGCAGCTGGCAGTGTTGATCTCAATCTAATCAACATGGTGTGTTGAGTAGCGAGAAATGACAGCAACCTTTGACCTCTCATTGATCTCCCATATATCACTTACATTTGTCAACGTGTTCGTGACGACCCAGCATATGGATGCCCTCGGATTATTTATTGACTTAACGAACCTATAATGAACTGCGTTTTAATTGAAAATTGGTGTATAGTTCAATGTAAGATTGGGGGTTTGTGAGTGGGAGTGGGAAGGGGGAGGGAGAGGGGGAGAGAGGAGGAAGCGGAGGAGGATATAACAGGCTAAAATGGGATGCAGTATAATGTAATGTAGCTGACCTTGTATCTCACAAATTCAGTGGTTGTAATCTTATGACAAGATCAATTTTTCCCTTTTTTTGGTACGGCACTTCTACTTCCTCACAAAATAGAAGGAAAAAAAACTCTTGCAAGAAGAAGTATATGAGATTAGCTTAACTTGTTGGCAGGAAATAAAAAAAATGTTAGGCTTTTAAATGTCTGACTTAACCGATTGGAAAAAATGTCTCAAATCTTATATTCTAGCTAGATCTGATATAGGCACTGGTTATTTCTAGAGTAGTTCTATAGAAGTAAAGAATGGATTCATTGGTCAGTTGATATATTTATTAACTGTTGAAGCAATCTACTATGATGTGAATGAGCTCTGCTTATGATGAAAAGAAGAATAGCTTTATTAGTTACATTTCAGGAGCAATGTTGGTGAGAAGTTTATCAGATGTTGAAAAAATTGGGAAACTTTTTAGCTGTCAAAAGGAAGCATCGACACTTTTAGTTGAGACCTACCACACTTTTCAGTGCAAAGGGTTCCCAACCTAGCCTAAACTCTGCAGTTGGATGGTAGGATTGAAGTGAGGACTATATTATTTAATTGCCGAAGCTATATGTATCCGCTAATTGTGATTTCTGTTTCGGGGAAAGAAAAAGGAAGGAAAACTCATGGATAATTCAGACAGAACATAACTTAGGTATAAACAGTCAGGAGTGAAGTTGGTTAAAAATGAAATATGATTATGAAACGCGACCAGCTACACTGCGTATGACTGTAACTCTACCCATGATAGTGATACTGTTATTGCATATAAGGATGACATTCACCATTTTTCAGTATGTCAGAGACACCCTGAAATGTGCTTCTAAAGTCCTTGTTTGATTAAACAACGTCCTCCGCGTCGTTCTTGCGGAAGTATTTCGCAGCAATCTTAGCATTACAGTAGGTGTTCTCCACTGTTCTTCATCCTTGCATTCGTATCCGCAGTTTCATTAGTTGACTCTGTCGGGACTATTTTAGTTGCGAAGTCATGGTAATAGCCCCTCGCATGTTACTTATGCATGCGTGGATATGGTACATTCTGCAGCGTGTGTAGCCGTAAAGGTTACTCCGATAAGAGCTAAATTGCATACTGTAAGTAATGTGTCCTTCCAGGCAAGTCAAGATAGAAAATTAAACATGCCCCAATTCTTGATTTCTCATTAAATATTCACTGTCTGCTGAGACGTGAAGATCATATTCTTCTGGATTCTCTTTCTTTTTTTTCTTTTTTTCTTGTTTTTTTCCTTCTTTTTTTTTCTGACATGATTGCTTTTATATAACATGTATAGGGAGGAAGCATTGTGTTTGTGTGTATAGTGATTATCCACATACAGCAATTAGTGTACATATTCACAGAAAACAAGTGGTTGGGAATGGCAGAATCATGGTGTGTGTCTGTTCCATACATAACACATTAAAATGTACATTGAACAGGGCTTGACTTATGTTAATACATACTTTAAAAGGCATCTACAGATTGTATATGTTTTAAACTTTGCTTCAGAAGTTGCTATTTTTGTTTGATGTCATGGCACTTGTTAAATGTTATAAGGAAGAAAAGATTGTTACATTAGGGGGGGGGGGTGGGGAGGGGTCAAACATCAAGTAGAATTCTGTTTTTGACAGGTGACTGGTGCTCAAGGGTTGGATAATTGGAATCAACTTACACTTTTTTGCCAAATTGAAGTGAAATGTTAATAGAAAATCTGTCAAAATTGTTTGGTATGCAAATGTTGCTTGAGGGAGATGCTAATGTGGTTGTCAGGAGTGTGAAAGTGAAGTATTGGAAATAGATTTGTAGGAAAAGATGGCATTTTTAAATTGAAGAAGAAAAAAACAAAAAAATAGGAAAGAAAGAAAGAAAGGGAGATAAAAATAGGAACAAAGAAGAAGGTGACCTCTGCCTCTCTCTCCATAGTGTAGTTAGGTGGCTATTGAAGTGATATTCATTTTGATGGCTTAAATCATCGTCCATGTTGAAGTCTCGATACATGTCTGCTGATGAATTTTGGAAAAGAAACTTCCGAGTAGATTCAATGTTTCTTATTCTAAATGCACTATGACCAGGGTGGGTTTTAATGGAGAACAGCTGTCACCATCGAAAGAAAGAAATTTATTTTCTGTTGCCCTTATGGCGCGAACGATTTACCATAAAATCACTGCGACGGCCCATATCAGCTTGTTCATTACACAAATGTAACCTATACATACTCATATCATCCACTTTTTTTACCAATTCCACGGAGGAAACGTCTGAAAATACCTGTTTGTTCATGGCAATGGAAGGAAATGACACAATTTAGCAAGCTGCATCGGTAAGACCAAAAGGAAAGATACATTCAAGAGAAGGGGCCTAACACAGGCTAGCCACGAAAGTCATACACAAAACAGAGCGATTTGATTGGCACATGATCTGTTGGGCGGGGCTTGCAAAATTTGATACAAGTTTGTAGAATTTACTGGCTCATTAATAAACCTGGCGAATTTTATTCAGCTCAAAATTTTTAACGACAGATAAGTCAATAAAAATAATGAATATTGAATATGAAAATTGCATAGAACGGTGTAATTTTCAGTGAGCTTTTAGTGCAGTAAAGCTGGAAAGGTAGAAGTTTATATTTGGCAAACACGTACTGAGACTTTAATTTGTAAAAGCAAGCAGCAGCAGTACTTAGCATTCTCTCGTCGAGGTAAATAAATAAGATACGATGCGAAAATATCAGTTCTCATTAGCTTCTTGTGTCAAGTATTTCTTCCAGGTAATGAAGCAATACTTGAAACTTTTTAAACTGATAAAATGCTTTTAGCATGTGATTACATATTGACATGAAAAAAGGGTCTTTGGCAGCCAAATTATTTTAAACCCCTTCCACCTCCCCCACCCCCCAATCATTAGATGTCTTATTTCCATGAAATGCAGTCATGCATATTGCCGTTTTTATGTTTGAGCAATTATCTGATAGATTTGGATGAATTTGCCTGAAATTTTTGTTACGACTAAATACAAAAAAAGGAGAGCAGAATTTGTAACTTGTCTCGGTAGTGCTTGACGACTGTCAGCACTCGTGCCGACATGAATGTAAACAGAATGAGTGATGACACATGAGTATGTTTCCCCGTTTGAGAAGTAAGAGGAGTATTGGTTGTCTGCGAACAGATAAGACTAATAATGTGCAGTAATGTTCAATGAATCGTATATTTCTTGGTGAGAGATAGATGACTCCCTAATTTGGTTAAGTACTCTGTATTTATGGTACATTTAAGCTGTTTATTGTCATTTAGCACTGTAAGTGGTATTAGTGTTCACGTTGTTGAGTGATGAATCGGCAGTTTAAAGGGCCATACAGTACTGTGCCTGTATGCTGTGCTATTGTACAGATCTGGCCTAGTGTTAAAGAACCACTACTTTTTCATATTTATACATATTTTTTGGTCCCATACACAAGAAACTTCAAAGACTAATGTGTGCTCGTCATTATTCTCTTTCCGTATCTGTACATTAAGTGCTTTTTGTGTCATTTTTCTCTCCAACTGCATATCGTCATGGATGCATAAAATGATTTTATTTATTCTGCTCTTTCCATGTTTTCTTCTACGTTAGTATAAATCAAACCCTTTCACATTTGAAGAATTTAGTTTTGTGTTGGTTTAAACAACAGTTCACCGCATGTGCAGTTATTAAATTCTAGGCATACTGTACCTTGCCTCAAAATTCACAGTTCACACAAGACATTAAGCTGTAAGCAAGAAGTTTCCCAATTTCCTTCAGTGTTTGTGCTTGGTTCTATTTTCTAAGTTTTCCAGACAATGCTAATTCAATGTGATACTGAGCTTGGCCTTCAAATAGCTATTGCATTGATGTCAGTAAAATTGCAGATAGCTCACTATTTTGGCTGTTTTAGTTTCATTTTGGGAAATTTTGAAAAACACTGAAAGTGTCTGGGCAATAAAATTTGCAGAACTGAATGGAATCGTCTCTTAATACCTTTTCATGAATAGTCATCTGTCGAACAAAGAATTTAAGACAATGACTTTTAGTTTTGATCGATTGCCATCTTTTTTTCTTTTTTTTTGTAAAGAATTTTTTTGATTTGAAATTTGCGATCTGACTCAAGAGTAGAAGATTAGCTTTCCTCCTCGTTTCTCTGGAAATGAGCTGAATCCCAGAGTCTTGGTAACATGATGGAAACTTTACATCCCGATTTTTTTTTTCTTCCCCTCGGTAGGATCTTCTGCGTCCTCTCTGCCGTGCTACATATTGGTAACATCCAGTTCAAGAAGTGGAACGAAGGAGAAGAGTACGTCACGGTCAAGAACATCGCTACGGTCAAGGTCGTCTCGGACTTGCTCAAAGTCAGGCAAGAAACACTCATGCTTGCGCTCACCAAGAGGAAGTCTGTGGCCCGAGGAGATCAGTTCTTCGTGCAATATAGAATGTCGGAAGTAAGTTGGTCATGTCGTTGAATGGAGTATGGTCGTGTAAAAACCTGGCTTTGCCGTTTGAGAGAGGGGAGATGGGTAAGAGGTTACTCCCTCATGGAGGATGATGGGGGGATCGATCAGAACGGGCCCCAGAATCAAGGTTTCGGTAAAAAAATGCCAAAAATAAATCAAACATGCAAGTCAAGCCAAAGAGGAGGCACAGACACTTCAATCGCAGTGTCTTGGACCAAACTATTGAAAAAGGAAAATAAGTCATTCTAGAATTATCCAGGTTTCTTCTACTTTCTTGTATTGTTTCTCTCTTAATTTGGAAAACCTAACGTTTCAAATTGTTGAGAGTACTTACCACTTGGGAGTAGTTTGGCGTAAGACTTTTCAATCAACGAGTTAATTGGTTTCCACAAATGAGTATGACAAAAACGTCTCCTCTTGTCAGAGGAGCTGGAATAATTGACATCCTTTTGTCAAGTTGTTCTATAAATCAGTCAGTTAAATGAGTAAAAAAAATAAAAAATATTGTCATGGCAAAGAATCTCAAATGCTCATGGCTTTCATGTTAAGCTGTTTTGACGGTATGTGTATCACCTCATGTTTTGTTCATGGAGTAACCGTAACCCCACCACACTCCACCCCAGCCCACCAAAGAACTGTCTATATAGGAATCGCCACCAACTAACGGCTGGATAACTCAGTCTGTGGAGCACAGGCCCAGTAGTTCTAAGGTCACTTAGTCCGACTCCCATTCCAGCCATAGGTTGCTTTACTCCTTTTTCAAAATTTGTTATAATTTCTTGGTCATTTACTTAACAGTCCATCTCTTGATGCTTTTCAGTTCACGCGAGGAAAGCATTTACTTCCTTTTAAGCATGCTCGGTAAAAAATTCTCGTACTTGTTCCAAAGTTTACCTGTCCTGGATTGTGGATTAGTTCCCGGGGGAATACACTTTGCTTGCATTGTATGGAAAAATAACACGGTGACACCGATGTATGGTTCCTTGTCCTCTAGGAGGACCAGTCTTAATGGTGAAATTTAATTCCCTTAAATTAATCTCCAAAAGAAGCTGGTATCTGGCTAGACAGTCTACGAGCTATTTGTGTGTTTGCCTTAGTATCAAGTTTTCCCCCGTCCTTGTTGTAGTGTATAGAGTTTCCACATACGAGTAGAAATCAAAGAATCAGGTTCATTTTGTTTGCATGGTTTCGGCTGCGAGATATCACAGCAGAAAGGTGTAAGATCACTGCACGCCAAAATCCGTAACTTTTGGGTTTTTGGGACGATCGAGAGTGCTTCAAACTTTCAATGTAAGATGACTGACTACATTAATATTTACTACTGTGTGGGAGATTGGGGTGGTGGGGGGTTGAATCGGGCAGGGGCAGGGTTTCCAAGTTTGTGGGTTAGGTAGATGGGAGAGTGCATAGTAAAGAAGACTAGGGACAGGTTAGCATCGCTGCTTTTAACTACCCAAACTTTGAAAGCTACTTGGGAAGCCAAAATTTACAGGATATTTCTACAGACTTGTTGGCAGTTCTATGTCTTGTGCAGGCTGCAAATTACTTAAATAAAAAAAGAAAAAGATGCTAGTGTTCAGTTTGCAATTATCACATGTACAGCTGTAGTGTTCGAAGAAGATTTTGCATTTGGTGGAAAATTATTTCCTTGCAAGTAACTACCCTGACATGTAGTACATTATGTTGGTGTTGCTGTTGCTTGGTACTTTAGCATAGGTCTAGGGTGGGGGACTTCCTTTGAGAGCTTCAAAGCATATTGCTGAAACCTACCCTCAATAATTTGACCTCACATCTGTGGAGGTGAAAGTCAAAGATTGAATGGAAAGACATCTGGCTGAGTACCCACATATGGGACCAGAATTTATTGACAGGTTTATCAGACAAAATGTTTGAAAAAGGATGGTTTTTTTTTTTGCTGTTTAAGTTGTGTTTGCTGCAGCGTCGTTTATACCCAGAGGGCTCTATGTCTGGGACAAGTTCTCATTACAGGAAATTTCATTACATTCTCTGCTCAATGTTCAAGGCTTGTCTGGCTGGTAGCGAAAGGCTGACATTTTCTACTGCACGTCTTGATAAATGGGAGACAAGATTGATATGTTGAAGGGAAGAAGGGAACATTCTCTAGACGGTTTAAAACCTTTCGCTGCTTGTGATTAGATTTCCAGAAAGCGAGGTTTTTTTTTTTTTTTTTTTCATTTAAGAATTAAAAACCTTAGATTTCTGTGGATGGGATTGAAAAAAATAATGATATTTGTTGATTTTGATCTCAAATATATTGAATAACTATGTTGTCAATTCCGTGCCTTTTTACACAAATTTATCTATGGAATCATTCATGATAAATTTTGAGTAGTTTTACAATTTATATTTCAATTTCTATCATCAGTCAGTGATAATGCAGTTTATGATGCTACTTTTCAAAAGTTCAATTAAATTGGTTTAAGGAAGGAAAGTGAACATGTTAATTGTTTGAAACAAAACAATCCAACTTTTTCAGTAACAGAAAATTGGATAGTCCAATTTTTTTTAATAAACATGTGCACGATCAATTCTTGCAATACCAGAATGATTAGTTCAAGATTTATAATGGACAATTGATCAAATCATGCTATAAGTTGTCAGTGTATATATGATGTTACTCCTCACTTGCCTGTCTCCTCCCGATGGTAGCATTCTTACCCCGAAACATTTTAGAGTTCACGACCATCTGACACTCTGCTGTCATGTGACAAGCCATGCCTGGTCTCTCACTTTCCCCTTTACCACCCAAAGTGTCTAGATTATGTGTCAAATACTAAGAGTTTTCCTCTGAAATGGTTTTCCTTGTGTTTGTTCTGCTAAGGTTAGTCATTCATGAATATTCAAAACCAGGTCAGTTTTGGATTAATTTTTAGTTTAAAGTTGAAAAAAACTGACAGAAGTGAAAAGTGGAAATAAATGGTGCTAATTCCAAACGATAGCCTAGATATCACTGGTTTCAATTCACCCACCCTTCTGTCATTTCAGGCAACCGCAACGAGAGATGCACTTGCCAAAGGATTATACAGCGCCCTCTTTGAGTGGATTGTGCTTCAGGTGAACCACGCTCTTCTGTCACGGTACGATGTCAAAGGGGAACATTTGGTAAGTTTTCGTCGTCGATGTCATTGCCAAAGAATTGCTGAGAATATATCCTGTCAATTAAATTCAATGTGTGTTACTCCATACATCATATAGTTTCCATTAATGCAGTACAGGGATTGGCATGAAATTAATCTTGCGAGCCACAGTGAAATTATTTTTGCCAATCTGTGGGCCGCAATACTCCCTCTTACTTGTCTAATGCTACCTGGTCACCTTTTGTCGTTTTGTCACACGTATCGCATTTTGTAATGCTTGTATGGCTCCTACACCCATTATACAATGCCATACATGAAAACAAATGACATACAAAATATATATC
>JAIPMN010004302.1:1700-21694 GCA_020650975.1 Apostichopus californicus | reverse complement strand
TATATATATATATATATAATATATTTTAGTAATGTTGTTCATAACATCAGTACTATGTAAACCTGACCTTTTCCTGGGAAATTGCATTTATTGAACCCTAATACAAAGTAAAAGTAAAGTAAAAGGTATATCAGCATTAAAAACCTGTTTTGAACCTTACAAAAGTTAGCGGCTTATTATGCTCATCAAAAAGGTCACTAACATAAATAACATTTCTATCCATTAAAATGTGATTCATAACAATTTTGTTGTCGATACGAATATGAGAATTGTAGATACCTAGGTCTCTCTCAACAAAGACCTCCTGTTACTCACACTATTAAGATTGTAGGTATACTTTTGGTTACTACTACCAATATGCATCACCTTGCATTATCAATATTATAAAGCATTTGCCATCCCTGAGACCAGCAAAAACCTTATCCAAATCCGTTTGAAGTTTCTCAGAATCGCTTTTAGAAGAGACCTCAGAATACAATTTGGTGTCATCAGCTAACTTCTTAGCTGTACACAAAATATCTCCGTCAATGTCATTTATATAGGCAACAAACAACAAGGGACCAAAAACAGAAACTTGTGGAACCCCACTAGTAACGTCCTGCCAAGAAGAAGCACAGCCTTTAATTACCACCCTCTGTTTCCTATTACCAAGCCAATTCTCGATCCAGACAGTAAATTCCCATTGACACCCATACTCTTCAGCCTAACTAAAAGACGCTGGTGGGGACGTTTATCAAAGGCCTTCTGGAAATCCAGGAACACAGCATCTACAGACTTCTGCCTATTTTTTGAGCTTGTTACATCTTCCATAAACTCAAGAATATTAATGAGACAAGACCTTTTTTGACAAAAGCCATGTTGAGACTTTCTGATCAAAGACTGGCTGCTGAAGTGACTGACCATAGACTTTTTAACAATAGACTCTATGACCTTGCAAACAACAGTAGTGAGACTAACGGGCTTACAATAACAGGACTGAGACTTATCATCCTTCTTGAAAATTGGGTTAATATTAGCACATCTCCAGTCCTTAGGAACATAACGTTCATTCATAAATTAACTAAAAACCAATGAGAGTGGAACGCAGAAATGGTGGGCAAAGGTCTTCAACAAATACGGATGGATTGCATCAGGTTCAGAAGCTTTAGAAACATTTAGATAAAGCAGCTCCTTTAAGACAACCTCATCCAAAAATAAGACCGTATCCAGTTTAGGAATTTCACTTCCACCCTGAAAATCTGGAATACTACTAATATCTTCCCTTGTTAAAACCCACACAAAATAGTTGTTCAAAGGATCTGCAAGATCGTGACTATCAGTAACTACTGTATATTATCTGCCCGTGGTGCCCTAAGAGAAGCAATAGCATCTTTAAGTTTTTGCTTTGACCTGACATAAGAAAAGAAGGTCCTTGGGTTAATATTTAGGGCAATGTTATTTTCGAAATTCATCAGAGACTCAGCGTTCTACCTTCAGCTGATGAATTTTAAACTTGGCTAAAAGAGATTCAGAATTAGTCCTCCTAAACAACTACCACATTCTACGTTTTTGCCTAATTGCACATCTAACTTTCTTATTTAAACAGGAAGGCATACTGCTTTTACGATGACGATTCTTCCATGGAACATGATTTTCAATAATAACCTAACGTTAACTTATCAGCTAAACAAGTCCGAGATTGAGAAGCAATCATATATCTAAACAAATTAATCCAATCTGTACCCTTTAGTAAAGTTTCAATTGCCTCTGTATCTGATCTAAAAAAAACAGGGACTTTTCCCATGCTAACAGCATTTACGACCTTGCAAACAACATCAAAAGCTAGTATATCATGATCGCTAGTTCCTAGTTTCCTAGACCCGGGAAGAAACATGCTGAAAGTAACATGCTGATGTAAAAAGCAATCTTGCACATCTAGAAAGTTACTACCCTTCCTACTACTGGAACCATCTATCCAATATTTTCATTTCATTATATTTCTTATCCAATAACATCAAGTATACAACAACAAAAACAAGTTCAAACAGAAAGAGGATCAGAACAAGCAAAAGGAAACTAACTTCCTGTAACCCGAAGGTCTGCATTTCCCAATCAAATAGAAAAATTTAAAGAGTAGGAATACAATGAAAAAGTATAAAAATACCAAAAGATATAAAAATTCAAATATCCTATATACAATATGTAAAAAAGGTTATTGCTCAGTGATAGAGAGGTCAAGGTAGTGCGTGGGTTTTAATTGCATACACGAATGATTGCAAAGAAGCACACAATAATGTGTCTCTAATTTCCTCTTCCAGGCCAGACCAAAGTCTGGGAAACGCATTAATAGGCTGAGATCTGAGGAGTTCTATTCTAGCAGAAATATGTTGAAACAGAAGTGAGTCAGTGTGTCTGGAATTAACAATGATATTAGAGGAAACTTGCACGCAATCAAACTTATGATACAGGCATTTAACAATAAAGGAAATAATAATAATAATGTTGAAACGATTAGAGATAGAATACAAGTTTAAACATGTAAGCCTCTGGGTATAGGACATGTCGCGGCGTCTAACCCCAAAATAAAGCGTGTAGCATGTCTCTGAATGCTTTCCAGTCTATCCGTCTGACCCTTGTTTTGGGGGCCCAAGCTGGGACAACATACTCAATGATTGGAAGGATAGGAGACTTATAAAGATTAAGCCTGATCTTAGGGCCTAGGCCAGCAGAGACAGAGCGCAAGAATCCCATTAGTTTGAGTGAACGCGAAACACACTGAGGCAATGTGCTCGTCCCGGGATAGATTACAGGATATAACCAGCCCTAAATATTTAAAGCTTCAGACAGACTGCAACTGACTATCATGTAGCACATCATTTGGAGGGTTGATATTTTTTCTGGTAATACGCATAACCTTGCTCTTAGCTGCATTAGTAGACATCGTGTTAATGGTACATCATTCACTGATTTGGTCAACATCAGATTGTAGCTGGGCCTGGTCAGCATCACTATAAAGTCTATGGTATAATAGAACGTCATCAGCAACGAGTTAAACAGATGAATCACCCACCAGCTTATAAGGTAGATCATTAATGAATAAAATAAATAATAATGGTTCCAAAACATTACGTTGTGGCACTCTAGATCTAACCTATCCCCAAGAAGAAAGCTCGCCCTGAAACTGGACACGCTGGTGGCGTCCTATTTAAAAGCTTTTAATCCAGTACCAAGTGAAACCACCAATATTAAACTGAGGGGCAAGTTTATGCAGTAATATATGATGAGCAACTTTGTCAAAAGCCTTAGTAAAATCAATAAAAATAGCATCAATTAAAGGAGTATTAGGCAGATCTATAACCTTAGCCAAATCATAAGTTATATTGAATAGTTGCGTGTTGCAGGAATGCTGTGGAACAAATCCATGTTGATTATCATTCAGAATATTATTATATTGCAAATGTGATAAAATAGATCTAGATATAAGCTTCTCCAGTATTTTACAAACCACTGATGTAAGTGATATAGGCCTATAATTGGCCATGTCAGAACTATTCCCAGATGTATGTATAGGAATGACATTAGAGTTAGTCCACCAAGTTGGTTGACAACCACAGTTGAGGGAACATGAACATATGCTGTGTAGTACTAGAGAGATTATACTAGAAGACTCCTGTAATAACTTAGTAGTAATACCGGCAGAATCAGGTGATTTATTCAGAGGTAATTTATCAATAAAATGATCTATATCGAACACTGTGAATGTTACATCATGCATGGGAGTGATGCTGAATTCAGTAGGAGGTGGGACCAATGGTGGCTCACATTGATCACTAGAAACACTAGTAAAATAAGAATTAAAACAATTGGCAACATCAGAAGGTTTCAAAACTGTAGCATCGCCAATAACAAACCTGGATGGGAGATGGTCCCTGTTTCTATTCCTGACAAGGCCCAGAACCGCTTGTTATTGTCAGGGATGGACAGCAGGTCTTTTTCAAGCTCTGATTTGGCAAAATTTCTAACTTTTCTTGTAGCTGATACAATGCTCGGACGATTTTGAGGACTGAACCTTACAAAAAAGTTTACGCTTCTTATTCAAAATCTTCTTAATGTCATTATTGACCCATGGATTACTCTTACGTGAAATAATGTCAGGAAAATTAATGACGCCCATTATAACAACATCACGTTTAGCGGCCTTTCTAATTGAATCAAACAGCAAGACATCGTTATCTTCGCTGCTGTTAGGAGAACGGTAAACAACACCGATAGTTATAACATCACAGGACATCTTGGAGTTGTCTATGGACAACTCGCACCAGACAGACTTTACAAAAGAACATTGCAACTGAGATTTCTCGACACTTACAATATCATCCCTGACATACTGCAATACTCCCCCACCAATACCATTATGATTATCCCCCCCCCCCAGTCCTGACGATACACAACATACCCTGGTTAAGAAAACCTCATCACTACCAATGTCCGCCCTTAACCAAGATTCTGTGATACCAAACACATCAGGTTTCAGATCCTCAAGAAGAACAGTAAATTCAGCAATTTTTTTACGAATACTTCTAGCATTGGTAAAGACAATCTTCAGCTTATCCCTGAAACTATGTACCTTAGCATGCCTCCTGATAAAGTTAGAACTATGAATATCACTTTCCTTGCTTTCAAAATGCTTATAAGCAACTCCACTAGAAATTTAATCCTTATCAAAGTTTATGCCTGCCCCTATCGACCCCCAATTTAGTTTAAACATAGCTCTTCAGCAAAGTAATTTATCAACCATTACTTAGGCTAACAGTTATGCCGTTAGGCCTACCTTAGGCTACGTCTTGGGGCCTAAGCTGCGTCAGCTACAACCTGCAGCAAGCCTGGCTCAAATAATTTTCTCGAACGTAAAAAGTCAAGAGAATACATTAAAGTCTAATTTTGACGTACAGTAGTAGAGCCCATGCTGCCCAATTGCCGTCATCTTTTTTTTTTATTTGATTTGATTTATTTGATTTTCCACAGATAATTAAAATATACATGTGAAGGGAAGTCCTCTAAAAAGCCAATTCAGGCTTAACAAGGTAAAGGACTCCCAAGAAAGAAAGAAAAAACTAAATATATACATAAATGAAAATATAATTAATGTCTTAATAAGGAATAAGTAATAACATACAATATAAACGATGTATCAATACTGATAAATTACTTCTTTTTTTAGCGTTTTTCTAAATGTTACTTTAGATGGTTTATATTTTATAGTAGCAGTTAGATCATTCCATGTCCTCATAGCACGATTCTTTAAACTTAACGTACCGAATGTTGTATTACATAAGTTATGGTGTGCTTGACCGGCACTTCTAGTGCGGTGACTATGTATGGCGCTGTTAATAGTAAAGAAGGCTGCAGGAAGTAAGCCATTCCAAGCCTTGTAAAAGAATGTGGCTACATTCAGCCTAACAATATCGTTAAATTTTAATAAGTTGAGCAATTTGAAAAGTGAGCTGGTGTGTTCATTGGTGTATAACTAACATCATTACATATATATAGGCAGATTCCTCCCCCCCTTCTGGTTTCTCTGTGTCTTTCTTCAAGTGTATAATTCTCCATGTTGATAAGGGGGAAATATTTTTGCCAAGCCAAGTTTCAGTAAACCCAATAACTGAGAAATGTTCGTCTAGTGTTGTAATGTATGAATATATATCGTCGAAATTTTTGTTGAGGCTACGACTGTTGAGGTGGAATATGGATACAGAATTACGTTGTGGTAAATTATTCAATGTATCAATATCACAGTACTTACATGATACGTTGGTTTGACATGTAATAGTGTCATGACTATAGTTCACGTTTGGATTCAGAAGAGAAGCCATGTTGAAAGGTTGAAGGCAATTGTATGATGCGTTATCCACTCTTTTATATGTGTCAAATATCGTAAGTAATATTATATAAACAGCAACACTGGTCATTTTGGCATAATTTCTTTAGGGTTTGTCAGTTTATTAACGTTCCTTGTAAGTTTACTTTGATTCGATAAGTTCGTCTTTTTCTTGTATCGTACGGATTGAAACTCTTCACCACTTGACACTTGTCTCTTTAGAGGCTTGGGGTTAGGAGATTGAGTGGTACTACTTCTCGTAGCCATGGATACCGTTGGTGCCTTTTGTCCCAGTTGAGTCGCTTTAGATAGTGCAGTCCCTGTATGCTCCTTTTCTGGTGCTGGTTCTTTTACGGAGTCCATTGACTCCTCTGTTGTCTCTGGTGATCGTGAGGATGATTCGCTTGAGCTAATTTCCTCTTCGCCCTTTGTGTTACTTGGGTTTATGTCATTGTTCTCATCCTGTGCATTCTCGTTATTTTGAGGGCAATTATAGCTTTTGTGTCCAAGTTCGTGGCAATTACAGCATTCTACGTTTGGGCAATGGGATTCCGTGTGTCCTTGTGTGTTGCAGATTTTGCATAAATACTTTGGACAATTTCGCATGATATGGTCATTACCAAGACACAAATTGCAAACTTTAGACTGTCCATTGTGCTTCAGTCTCATAGGAACTTTGTTGATGACAATGGCATAAGGTAGGCTTTGGACTGACGATGGGAGCTCCAGACGAACATATCGTATACCATATTCAATGTTCGGGTATTCTGGATATGTCTTCCGTTGCCATGATCCCTTTATGGTACATCCATATTCTTCCAATTTCTCCGTTAATTCTTCATCGTCCATGAAAGAAGAAACCCCAAATACACTCACAGTTAATAGCGATCTTGACACTCCTGATACATTACACTGGTCTTCTTTAATAATCAAACCCGTAGTTTGTAGCAAATCAGAGTCATTTCTATTCTTCAATGTGACTATCCAACTCCCTGATGATTTGACACATCCCATAACATTATTCAATCCGATATCAGATACGATAGCATCAAGAACATCCTTTGAATCGTAGGAATTGTCAATGATTCTGACACTAGACTCCTTTAATGATGACATGTTACCACATTTCGTGAAACTCGTACCAGGTTAGAACCAACGTACGCCGCAATGTGTCGTCAGTCGGGCTAGTAGAAAACCAACCTTTCAGGACTCAGGAGTGTCACGACTTTGTATATTTCGGCTACAGTGTCTCTGGTGTTGTCCTAATATCTATCCTATGTCCAAACTATTCAACGGTATGTTTTAAATAGAAAAAAAAACGAAAAGTTGTAACCATATGTTAAGTATACGTGTTACGTATGTTAAGTCAACTACGAAAACTTCAGGTTAATCTTCAGCATGAGTAGCCGTCATCAACAACTTGTAAAAGTAATTTACACTTGCCATTTCGCGCCACTTCCATAGGAATAATAGAGGGGTCTCTTGGAAACGGAAGTACGTCACGGGTCAACTTATCTGTTGTCAAAACACCTTGAATCTAACCTCAGCCACATTAATATAGCTAGTGTGTACATATATACTCGTTTATATGGCAATTGGCGATTGAGTTCAGGATTACTCACACTACTGTACGGTTTGACAGTAAGCCCATCGCTGTCTACGAACGTTTTACATTTCTAGTGATATATGCTAATAGATATTCCTACCGTCAAGTTTACTCAGACTGTCCCGTTTTACCTAATTGAGAACAAATATTGCTCCGCGGGCAGTCTGATCTGAAAAACAATTCGAAAAGACGTTGATCTTCTTTACGTACTATATTAGTACTGTGCGCTGATCATCGTTGAAAAGATACACATATTGTGTACCATTTGGGTAAAGTGTTGCCGGTAACACTTGACGACTCTGTAATCATGGTGCACCCGAGGTTGTCTATTGCCAGTTCATTAGTAATACTACTGGGCATTTTTACACCAAGATGTCAAAGCCACAACGATGTATTCCTGCCAAACGAAACTTACTTTGAATTTCTGGAGATTGCGTTTGATAATGTAACCGAGCTGGATCTGATGTACACAATGCTTGGTGAACCGACTGTGTCCGGGTTAAGCGGTGTCTTCGCCGAATTGAGTCCGTATGTCTCGGATGAATGTTTGCAAGATGGATGGACCCTGGTGTCAGATGTTTTGAACTTCAAGGAATACGCCTTACAAGGTAAGAACTTTGCTTATTTCACATCTCCTTATTCCTGCTTCATTTATGTAAATAGCAGTTTGCTACATTGATATGAGATTCATCAAATGGCTGGCAGTCACGTGCCATTGAGGGGTGGGAGGGGGTAGGGGAGAGGGGTTTATAGGTGAAGAATAATTCCGATGGAACCCAGGTGATTATATCTGAAGTGTTTGCTGAGCTGTGAAGGTTTTTTGGAATTATTTTTCATCAAACTGCAACTTTCTTGTAGAAACAAGTATTTGTCCCCGGTGAATAAGTGATTAAATATTGTGAAGAAACAAGCAATTCATCTGAATTGCTGTCGTTACATCATTCACTGTACAGCTGTTACCAGATGCTTTCACAAAATATGACCAAATTTGAACACTTCGTTACGTCGCCATATAAAATGGTATGAGGATGTGGTGTTGACCTGAAGGTGCAGATAATCTCCAGCATTGTGATCAAGTAATTTAGTTCGCCTCCCGGAATATCCCTTTTAAAACAATCATATCTTGCTTCCAACTTCAAGGCATATCAATCTTTGAGATAATTCAAATTGATCTCACCCCACCGCCTCATACTCCAGATGACAGAGCCCCAAAGGCAACCCCTTTTGAAAGTTCCATGAAATCCCGAGGGGAATTGACAGGTCATTTACTACAGTTACAATTATTTGAAAGTCAACAACGCTCATAGGAGCACATGCAACAAATTATACAAATGCAGCAGAAGGCCAATCAACAAAATCAGTCACAAACAATGCAGGTCCTTCAAGAAATCAAAGAACTTTAGACCAACAAAGGTTGTTAGACACTCTCCAATATCCATCGTCCAGCTCACTACAAGGGGCCATAGGTGTACAGTCAGTTCGGTCATCAACAATGACCAAGCTCCCTAAAACCCAGTTGCCAATATTTGCAGGTGAAATTCTCAAATTGCCTAATTTTTGGGAGTCTTTTGAAATTAATGTAAACAACCACAGTTGAAAAACAAACAATAGCTAGATGATTTCCTTCAACTCTTGACTGATCCTGTCTATGATAAAATCAAAGGACTGTGCCTAGAACGAAACAAATATGCAGATGCAGTTGCCATATTAAAGGAGCAGTATGGTGATAAAATGTACCAGACAATGGCCCTCTGGAACAGACTCCATTCGATGAAACAAGTGAGAGAGAATATGGGAAATCTAGAAAAGTTTGTTGATGAGACCAATGCTCTCACAGTGGCCTTAAAGAGGCAGGGTGTACCAGATGAAGCTCTCAATGCTTATGACCATTGAAATGAACAAGATGCTAACCTTAACAACTGGAAGTACCAGTAAAAAGAGAGAATCAAAAGAGGAATCTAGTGATCCGATCCAACAAACAAACTACCTACCGCAAATTTTGCTCAAAATGCCTCCCAAGTGTACAGACGACCGTGTTTGTTTTGTGGTAAAGGCAACCACTGGAGTGATGAATGTCGGAAAGTGACGACATAAGAAAACGGCGTGATATGGTCCAAAAGGTAGGTCGTTGTTTCAAATGCTTGAATAAAGGCCATCTATCCAAAGATTACAAAAGAAAGAAGTCATATTGTTACTGTAAAGATGTGAATCATAATTCAGCATTATGCTCAAAGAAAGAAAAGACCAAATTGAAGAAGAAAAGAAACAAAATGAAATTGAAAAGGTGCAGATTGATGGCTACCTAACAGCTAGTCGTCAAGAACATGTGATTATCATTATTAGCTTTCAAATATCCAATCAACAATCTAGTGACCAAAGAGAGAAAAGATATGCATGTTTCTAGATACAGGGGCAAAAGTAGCCTGCATTAGTGCAGAGGCAGCTGAAAGATTGAAGTTAAGATCACAGAAGCAGGTAATATTGGAAACCTCAAGATTTAACACAGATCAGGCTGAAACAGTAGTGGCAGGAATGGTGGAATTAGAATTAAATGGGCCTAGAGGTTTTAGGCTTGATATCGAGGCCTACAGTATCACTAAAATGGCTCCACCAATGGGATTAGAGGCAATTCGTTTCGACAAAGCTACCTGGAAGAAAATTTATGCTTTAAATCCTCTCAACATACCACCTAACTCAAACAAATCAATGCCAATTGACATCATTATCGGGATCGATTACTGGTATGATATTATGGGTGCTGGTTTGCCTATAACAGCTATTCAAGATAGCCTAGTAGTCCACCACTCACCACTGGGAAATATCCTTTGTGGAGAGGCTAAAAAGATGACAGATCCAAATTCTGATAAAAGAGAAGTTGATACATTTATCAACAAACAACCATTGAAAGCAAATCAAATTTTATACCTGAGTAAGAGGGTAGACCCCATACAGCAATTATGGGATCTAGAAACTATTGGAATCCAACCCGATGATCTTAGTCAGGCACCAAAAGATGAGGAAATACTACAACGATTCAAAGATACCGTCAAATATGAAAATGGTCGATATACCGTGGGTTTTCCTTGGAAGGATGATAAGATCGTCCTGTCAAGCAATTTCAGTACTGCCAAAGGGCTACTTTCATCCACACTAAAGAGTCTGTGTCCACCTGGGGAACCAACTCCTAGGTTCCAGAAATGCAATCAAATCATTGAAGATCAACTGCAGGCTGGTATAGTTGAGGCAGTGATCTTCTGAACAACCAGACGGTCCTAGAGTACACTACATTCCCCATTTAGCAGTAAATAGGGAAGACAAGGCATCTACCAAACTAGGAGTGGTGTACGATGCCAGTGCAAAACAAAATATGAAAAGAAGTGTCTAAACGACATAATGCATGCTGGTCCATGCATGCTCAAAGACCTTGCAGGTCTGTTGATACGTTTTCGACTACCAAAGATTGCAATGGTGTCAGATATTGAGGAGGCTTTCCTTCAGGTGAGACTACGATTGGAAGATAGAGATGCGACAAGATTTCTGTGGCTGAATGACCATACAATGCCTTCGATGGCAATTGACCAGTTTACCGATTCTCCAGAATTCCCTTTGGAGTTGTCGCTTCACCCTACTTGCTGGGGGCACGACCAACTTCCATCTGGATAAAACTCCTGGTGATGTCAGCAATCAAATCAAGAGCAATGTGTACGTCGACAATGTGATCATCGGCTCAAACATCGTTCAGGAAGCTGTAAAGCTATACCAAGAAGCAAAACAACCTTTTAACAATGATTCAATGAATCTAAGAGAATGGCTCTCCAACAGCAAAGAATTCAACCAAATGCTGCCAGAGAAAGACAGGGCAAAGGGCACGGAAGTCAGCGTGCTTGGGATGCTTTGGGACATCCAAGTGGATACAAACTAAGTTGCTTGTAGATAATCTTCAGAAGATTACAAAAAGATCCACTCTTATTTATTGATACATTTTTTTTATTTTTTTATTTATTGACATTTGATCCACTGGGGTTTCTAAGTCCTATAACAATAAGAGGAAAGATACTCCATCAAGAAATGTGGAAGAGACATTCGATTGGGATGATCCCTTGCCAGAAGACTGTGTGGTCAAGTCGAGGCTCTTAAAAGGGAGCTTGTAGGAGCGAAAAAATTTAGAATCCCAAGATGGATCCTAAGTGGTGAGATGGAAGCTTATTATGCCTGTGTCTATGTTAGGCAGAAGGTAGCATCTACCGTGAAGTGCATCTGATATTTGCCAAAGCCCGTGTTGCTCCTATTAAACGAAAAATGACTCTTCCCCAGCTGGAGCTCACTGCAGCAATGATTGGATCTAGGGCTATGAGATTTGTAGAGAAAGAGCTGCACTACCCAGTAAGTGAAACAATTTTGTGGAGTGATTCACAAACCACCCTACATTGGATTCATTCTGAGAAGGAGCTTCCAGCATATATCCAAAGAAGGACCCAATAGATTGTCGGTAAAGGTGACATTACATTCAACTATGTGGAAACAAAGGACAATCCAGCCGACCTGGCAACAAGAGGCATTTCAGCAAAAAGTATGAAAGAGTCAAACAGGTTGACCGGTCCTAACTGGACCACCCGAGAGGAGATATATTGGCCCAAATGGTCACCAGGTCAAAAAGAGCCAAACTTGCCATTAGTACTGAATAAGGGCAACAAAGACGAAGAAAAATCCTATCAAGGGCAAGAAGCCCATCTGATGAGTACATGTGGAGAGGGCTCAACCCCATTTGGCATTGATGTCAGCCGATACGGAAACATCGGAAATCTGATGAGAGTTACGGCATATTTGTCATCGTTTCATCAACCTATGCCTCAAAAGGAATATTCCTGATACCAGAACAGTCACAGTTAAAGAATTGCAATACACCAGAAATCATTCAGGTTGTTTAACAACAAGGTTTTAACGAATAGATAAACCTGCCCAAGAATGGGGGAAGAAATCAATTGATCAAACAACTTGATCTGTTTCTAGATAGGGATGGAAAAAATGCAAACCTCAGAGAGGAAAGTCAATATCTCACCCTTCTTCCTCGTGACAACAAGTACACAACTCTAGTGATCAATAAAGCACATGACAGAGTTTTCCACGCTGGAGCAAGATCCATCTTGGCAGAAGTTAGATTGAGATATTGGATTCCTTATGGTCTTACTGAGATCAAAAAGTGTCTAAAGAGATGTCTCATTTGCGGAAGAGTTCAAGGTGGGACATTTAGACCACCTAAGATGGCCCAGTTGCCTGCAGAGTTCAAAGAGCGACAGCCTTCAAATATACAGGTTAAGACTATATGGGTCTTGGACACTGAACATCAAAAACGGTGGATTGCTATATTCACTTGTTTTACTACCAGAGCTGTACATCTGGAATTGATCGGAGATTGTTCAGCCGAGTCAGCAGTTCAAGCTGTAGAACGATGTATTTGGAAGAGAGGAACTCCACACACCATCCTGACAGACAATGCCCTTCAATTTAAGAAGAGAGCAAATATTTTGCAAGCCATCTGGGGAAAAAAGCAAGGAAATAAAAAAAATGAGGAAATAAGTGAATGTCTCACTGCCTTTTACTCCGAAAAGGGCATTAATTGGCGCTATATTCGTGAAAGGTCACCCTGGGTTGGCGGCTTCTTTGAAAGACTGGTAGATCTGGTGAAAAGAGCTATCAAGAAAACTCTGTGGAAGATGACCATTAAGGATGAAGTTTTGAGAACCCTCATTGCTCAAATTGAGGGAACTCTTAATACCAAACCTCCTCTGCCATTGTCAACTGATATCAACGATCAGTCTGTCCTAACACCTGCAAATCTGATGGCTCCACTGTGTCAATTGGGCATGCCTCCTTCTAATGAGGACCTTAATGATCCAGATTATGACCGCAATTCTCGAGGAAAGGCAACTCTATTACGTCAATTGAAATTGAGAGAGAAGAAGCTTGATCATTTCAATTCAATGCCGAGAAGCCCACCAAGCTCACTTCAAGTTGACCCGTGGTGAAATTTGTCGCCTACCACAGAAAGTCTGCCTTATTTGTGAAATCACCCAGAGAGTCACCTGGGAAATGGGGAGAATTACAGATCATGTCCCATCTGCTGATAGTGAGGTGCGATGTGTCAAGGTCAAACTTGTCAGGATTCACTACCAAACGAGGCGAAAAGGATCTGGCTCCACTTGAAGCAGACTTCAGCGGAAGTGACGATGAACACACTACGACCCTCCTTTTCCTGCCACTTTGTTTGAAGACCCCCGGAGATTGTCGAGAACAAACTTTAAAACTATTTCTAAATGCATGAACAATTTATATATCTCAACTTTTTCTATAATATACCTCTTAACTATACCTTGTAAATATTGTTGCTATGGAGATGGAATTCTTGGGTGTGAGCCAGTGAAAGTCAGAAAGTTGGTGCTCAGGAGGTCAGGCAGGATGAAGGAGAGATAAGGGGAGATGGGGATCAAGAGGGGTTAGAGATGTGTGTGTATTTCCTACAGTGTATGCTATATATACTACTTATGATATTGTGTGAGAAGAAGGGAGTTCACTTTTCACTTTGACTTTGACTTAGGAATTGGCCTTGTGTTGTTGTACTGGCTGTCGGGGAAATGAAGGGTGTGGCTGAGTGAAGTTACTGCAAACTTATGGAGACCTGAGAGATTGAGTGAAAGAATTGGGACTGTGTGCGGATACAAGTAGTGATAGAATAAAAGTTACTGGAAATTATAAATATTCTCTCATCTTATATTTGGATTTATAAAATGAGTTCCACGCTTCCGCAAAGAAACATTGCAGCTTTTTCGGGACTAAACTAATACATCGATTATCTACTCGACAGCTGGTACGATATAAATATTGTTGTCTTTGAACCTTCTTCTGACAATGACTTCCTGAAACTAACGGGGTCAAAAAGGCTATTATCAATATGAATGTGTACTCTTTAGGCGTAACCGGTAATCAATAACGGATGAAAAGTAGGCAAAGGACCGGACGTGGATTGCTCAATTTTGCTTTTTTAACTAAATGTTCCACGACCGATGGACTCATTGAGACTACAGTGAGAGATCTCTACCACGCAATGGTTACACTAGTCTTGTTAAGACCCTAGTATGAACAGCCTAATGTACCTTTTTTTTCACAAAGCTATTTTCCAGTATCTATTTGTTGTACAGTCCAGAGAACGCCCCAGCAACGCTTTCGATACTAGGATGTCCAAGACGTTTGTATCGGACAGATCCTCAGGCATGTAAAATTCAGTGGGCAAACACATTCGTGATAGGCGGAAACGGACTCTGAGGCTGGAACAGTTTGCACGTGAGAAAAATAGTATTACAAACGACTTGGCCAAGACTATGGTTTACACCTGATGGGCACTCCGAGTGTCCGATGGTACCAATGGCATGGATAACCCTCATTTATATCTTCCAATTTCATCATGCCACTGCACTGTTATTAAACGTTCTCCAGTAGAGTAACTGAGGGTGGGAGAGAAAAAGGGGGGAGGGATAGCTGGCCTTTAGGAGAAATAAGGTGGGAGTAAGGAGGGGGGTGGCCTAGGTTCATCACATTTAAATGGAAATACTCTTAAGGATATGGAAAATTAAAGTGCCGTCAAAACGTTAAGATATTATCGTTACTATAGTAGAGAATTTCAACAAAATGATTAATTGTGCAGATAATCTTTTAACATTTTGCAAGAAAGGAAAATTCCTTAAAACTAATAAATGAGTCATTCAACATCTTGCAACAAAACGACAAAGTGATCATTGAATAAATCTCGTCGATTCAACATCTTGCAACAATATGATTAATTACGTTCGCATCATCAAAGTCATCATTCATCTCAACAGTTTAATAAAAATATGATAATGACAGAGACACATTTTAACGTATTGACGGTACAATAACAGTTTACACAGTCGTATCTATGTGTGAGGGAACTTTCAATAAACCTGTGATATCTCCCACATGGGCTGAGATTGTTCAAGTCTGAGAGCTGTTTGAGGGAGTTGTTGATGTAAGCAACCTGTCCAAGGTGGAACAGTCCCATAACGGGGCTTTCCAATGCATTCCAGTGACATTGAATTATTCTCTGAAATGTGTTTGTGTGCGTTAAAATCACTATCGGAGAACATTAACCATAAAAATGAAACATTCTCAGCTGAAGTCCCTGGACTCCCATTACCAGGAATCCTTGCCAACAAACACAGTGAACACAATCGAAGATACTTCCTAAGGGTTTGAGTATACAACTGTAATTATAAAACAAATTGTCAAATTTGTTGGTATAATTTATATAACATTGCTCGGCCAGCCACCTCTCCCCCTAAAAAAATGTCCACCTCAGATGCATTTTGGGACACACTTTTCGGGACCGAATTTGTGGGGCCTAATATGTTTGAGGCAATTTGGGCACAACATTTTATTGGGCCCTATCTTATGCTAGGGGCCAAAAGTTTAAAATTGCAATAAGTCCACAACCTTTAAATCAAATGGTATCCAATCTTGGAATACAGTTGATGGTTAAGAGCTGCTACAGGTGGCCATAAATATTATGATATTTGCTGTTGACATACAACACTTTAATATTCCACTAAGCAAGGAACCATAGTATCCGTTGGGTTTGTTTTGTACTATGTCAATCATTTACCCGTTCAAGTCATTTGACCAGACAGCCTTACCAAGTCACTTTAACTCAGTAATTTTAGATGAAGGCCTGTCCTTACTCGTTAAACTCTCTCAACATCGCGATGCCATAAAACGGTTGTAAAATCGGTAATGAAGCCATCATATCTCACAAGAAATGCAAATTTACTCCACCTCACCGTCGATAAATAAGGGCAGTCTACGCAGGACTAAGGGCAAACGGAACCATCGCGGATAGGCTTCTACAGTCCCGAAAGTGTGTGAAAGCAATTTACATAGTAGCAACGCCATATGTCGACATGGGATCAAATATGTTTAAGACTAAAGCGTGCGGTCTTTTCATTTTGGTTACCTAGGATACATTGTAATAAATTCGAAGTACGGTGTTGAGGTTCATTGCGTAACAGAATTGCTGCAACTTTACTGAACCTGAAAATTAGAACAACATCCGTATATACTTTGTAAGTGGGTGGGGGTGGGTGATGGTGGATGGGGAGGGGTGAGACAATCCTCCATTCATAAGTAAGTGTATGATCATTTTGCAACATGTGGGCGTACCCACTGCCCCCATCTATCCTATCTGAGGGATAGCCTGCAATTGCTGCTTTCCCAATTTTGTTGTTCTATCTCAGCGAACAGAAACAGAGGAAATTACTCTCACAACGTTTGAATCACCGAATGTCCACAGACTGTTTGTAAACGAGCAAGATATATACAACTTTGAAACTTCAATCAGTATTTCGTATATATCCTACTTCGCTGTGTTCCACCGTCACAATAATTAGAAATTGGCCAAAAAGAGTCGAATACACACATATTACCAGTATAATCTTATACTATGAACCACACGGTAGCTCACATAGTGCAATATACCAACAGATGTACGTATTGTGACAATCAGAGATGAAATTCCACGCTACGTGACTTATCGCTGGTCATAAACTGGGAGGGGAAGGGGTGTGGAGGGGTGGGGGTGGTGGATCTCTGTACTAGTTAAGAATATCCTCCGGATGGAATAACTTCTGAAGGGAGTGTCATAGACTGGCACACTGGCAACACGACGAAATAATCACTTGCCTTGCCCTAAACCGGTGCTGTGGCCGGCCGGGTCATAGTAAGGTGGGTTTTTCATCCAAGAGAAATCTACGGTTTTCCATCTGAAATGACTTTCTAAATTAAAAAGATCATGATTAAAAAGATCATGATCATGATCATGATCATGATCATTATGATGATCATTATGAAGATTATTATGATGATCATGATAATGATGATGATAATGATGATGATTATTATTATTATTATGATTATTATTATGATTATTATGATGTATTCTTCGATTTCATTTATATAGTTTACTTTGTACATTCCTTTTGATTTTCTCACCCCAGTAAGGGCGTCTAATGCCAATCCACCTACACCAATCACCATGGCATTTACAGGGAACGTGCAGTACCTGGCCAACTTCGAATTATGTGTTGCCGTTAAGGAAAACCCTTCGCGAGAAATACCTATGACAGCCAAAGTGTGCGACATGAATGTGCCTCCGGTAAGACAAAACGAAAGAAAAAGAAAAAAAATCGTAAAATATTAGTAAAAGTTCATCTAAGGAGGCAGGAAGGTTGAAAAGGTGGGTGTGGGGGAGGGGGAGGGGAGCGGATGGATGGATGGATCGTATGGAGGAGTATTGCGTGGGTCAAGTAAAATCAACCTTGTATCCGTTCCGCATGAATTGTGATTGGAAATGTGTGGGGCAGTTGTATCTTCCGGGAAAAAATGTCTGATAAGCGGAGCCGGGGTGGGGAAGGGAGTGGGGGTAATACAGTCCTACCGGCTCTGTGCGAGCAATATTGGAGAGCATAATGTAGCCTATTCTCGTTGCCATGACATACTTAGGGCAACGGGAAGGCTTGAAAATGTGGCCCGGGATGACATAATAGACATAACTCATTAACCCGGACGATATTTTTGCGTCGGTTTGTGAAACTTCCCTGTATTTCCGGTTTTTAGTCCGACTACTAGAAGAGAGTTGCGTTGCCATGGATACATTCTTAACACCAGACTGCATGTGGTACCTCCGTAGACTTACACACTGAGAATTTGTCACCTTACGAGGTCATTAGAGCACATATACAGTAGCTAGGTACCAGTTTTCAGCGGACATTTCCTGCTACACCTTAATGATATATGTAGCTGATGGCTTGGTCTGTCATGGCACTTACACAGTTCCGTACTACGATATATCAGTTTTTTAACTAATTCGAATGTTACAGGATAATGAGCTCCAACTCTTCCGATTGATCGACGGGAGTGATGTAAACAACCGACACATTTCTAAAATGCTTGAAAATCACTAACTTTGCCAATTTTAATTATTTTCACACCATCTATCTTTTAACTTATTCTCTTTTAGAAAAAAAAGAGTAAAGAAAAAGAAAAGCAAAAATGACCGCGATGATGATATCTGAAGATATTCCACACCAATCACTAGCACATTAGCCCACTTTAAGAATGTTTCTCCTATAGGGTGACATACGCACATAAGTGTAGTATGATTTACACCTATAACATCATGTTCAATCTACTTATATTCAAAGGCGTTTAACCAAATCCATAGTAACAATTTTTATATGAAAAGAGAACTTACATTTACCGCGTATATAGTTACTTGGGTTAATGTTCTTTATAGTATATCAACATAATTCAGTGCTATCGCATTGACCAACCCGTGAAACCCTGCCTCTAAAAAGAATTAGACTGATAATTGTCATATTATTTATCAGATACTTTTACCATTTACATTCTTGTTTTAGTTTCCGTTTGAAATTGGCCTTTGTGTGCCGGAGTCGTGTTCCGACGTGGATCTCAAGTTGTTCGTTAACGCAGGTATGACGTCATTGTTGTGTTTGACTTAATGTATGCAACTTGACATATTGTTAACATTAACAATTTCGAGGAAGTAATAAACCTTGCGCAAAAATGTGATACGTGGCGGAGGTTAATCACTGAGCATGTCGGATAGACGAGGCTCAACTTACTACTACTACTACTATGCAACTAGACATAACGTGTTCGTCAGATGTGTTTATCAATCTATTCATAGAGCTTACCTTCAGTTGCGCAATGACCCCAAAATTACTAGGCCTAATTGTAGAAACTGGCACCCATACAAATATGTACATATATACAGAAAACGTGCCAAACACGTACGCTCCGCATCGGCGAGGTTAGGGGCGGGGCTGCATGGGCGAGGTTGGGGGTGGGGCTGGGAGCGGGGGGAGTACTTAACAGTACACAATAGTGTAAAGTTACGAAGTTAGGATAAATAGTCTGGGAAAAAATGTCTTATCTCTCTTCGAATATAATATTTCACCTGCAATTCTTACTATTTTTCTTCTTTTTCATAGTTCTTGAGAAATATAATATTGAACGTGGAGTTTATTTCACCTGTGTAATCGACAGGCCATGGACCTGGGATTCCATATTCGTCATGTGAGTTTTAATCATGTAGTTACTATGGTAACGATAGAAACATCAAACGTTCTCATCTCTTGTATACAATGATACAATGATAGGTATGAACTTTGACCCTATATTAACACTATACCGGTACATGCTGAATTCCAAAGGGCATGGGAGCAGATATTATTATCAGAGTATGATATCTGTCTTCTCCTCAGGCTGGATGAAGCAAATTTAGTTCTTAAAGGATGACTTTTGGCCCAAATTTAATTTTAATAATGGGTCATTCCGTGTCAAATCACGGATGGCTGTTGCTGCACCCTCTCCAAAAATCCCCCCTTTTTTATATTTGTATCACCATGAAATAAACATATTCTGGGGGGGGGGGGGGGGTGGGGG